>JARHVA010001365.1:1132500-1307500 GCA_037957365.1 Torreya grandis
TCTGCAACAACCTGCAATTCAACAGACCATACTTATGGAAGGAACTCCCTTGCCTTCCTCTTGCTCTATCCGAGTACACACCTGTACTCCAAGTAGATCATGCCTGATACTGCTCCCTATTGTGTTGCTGTCTGTATGACCTTGCACACCTGCAAATCAAGAAATGGTTCCAATCCCCTGTGAACCTCGACCTTGCACACACATACACCTGCAGATCAACGATCTTACTTATTGAAGAACCCAGCTGGCTCTCCAATCCAGCACCAACACACCTGGTACTGTGGCACTAGGAGGAACGCACCATAACTCTACCTCACACACAGAAGGAGCTTATAATTATGCTCTCTTACTCCCTAGCACACTTTTCCAATACAACCATGAGTCTATTATATAGATCTCATCCAAACAATGATTAGACATCTAATTACAATAATTAGATCCGCAGCTATGAGTCTAAAATTAGCACTCATCATGCAAACTCTTGGTTCGTTAGCTAACTGCCCGTAAATAGCTCGCAGTTGAACCACACAGGCGACCGACACCGGTCCCTGTCCGCCTAGAGGTGACCGACGTCGGCCGATATATGACCGACATCAGTTGCTTCGCTGTGCTATCCCGCCGATGTCGGCTGATCAGACCGACCCCAACTTCTTCTGCAACTCAGCAACCTTCAGCAACCTCCTCTCCTGTTTGCATCAGTGAAGCTTTTAGCTCCACAATCCTAACAATCTCCCACTTGGAGATAAACAGCTACACTGTACCTGTACCCGTACTCTGTCTAATCTGTTTCCTGGTTTGTATCCCTCTTCAAGCTCCCACCTGAAGACAACCCACCACACAACCTGTGATGTACCACCTGTCATCCGAGTAACCTACCACATCCAAACCTACAACCCCTGTAGTGAAGTCCTGACCCTGCATAGCAACACCTGCTGCTGGTCCCTCTCAAAAAACCTGAGAATCCACTTCCACGAATTGGCTCCTAACTCTCTGACAGCTCCCACTGCATGGGAATACTCAGGTCTATACCAGACCTCATGTGATTTTGGACACTGTACCTGTCCAGCCCTTAGTGTGCTCCGGTTCTGTATCCCGAACCTCGCCAACACCTGATTCACATCAGCTCCCACTCGAGACAAAATCAACCTGTGATCTCCATGCCTCCCATGTCAAAGAATTCTGCTGCTCCAAACTCCTCATGACATGCCACTGAACTAATCTTACCCTTAGCTCAGCAAAACCCTGTATGTACTAACCCTGCTAGCAAATATACCATCCACATACAGCAACAGAATGATGTCGCGACTCATCATCCCCCTGGTAAGTCAAATCACAGTAGATACCCTGACATTGACTGAAGCCATGCTCCGTCCTCCACCTATCAAAAACCTGTACCACTGTCCTGCAGCTCCACAAGATCATATACCTGATCTTCCGTCTCATGTATCCGTTCTCTCCATTCTTCTACTAAGGAATCCATTCATCTCTGTGCTTTTATACCTGCTGGCATCTCTACCAAGACACACCTGTCTGGTTCTCCTCCAAGGAATCACATCCTCATCCATGCCAAGCTCACACCTGTTTCCTGGATCCTTCCTGCTCTACAATCAGCAACATGTATGAAGAAGAGGAACAACGAATTTGAGGGCCTACTTACGCCTTCAGTCCTCCATATGGGTGTTTGAGACTCCTTGACAGCTTGCTGTCCACCCAAAATTCGTTTACAGTGACCGACCTCGGTCACTCCACAGTCTGCATCCGACCGACGTCGGTTCCATGCGTCTGTACCTGACTACCAACCTGCCTGCGCTGGTGTCCCTACTGCCGACGTCGGTCCTGATAACCGACATCGGTCTTACATACTGCCGACATCGGTCCCATGACCGACATCGGTCTTACCCTGCCCGACATCGCCGGCTTCGGTCTGCACATGACCGACCTCGGCACCTGTCTGTTCGACACCAGTCCCTCCTGACCGACATCGGTACCTGTGTTTTCCTGTGAGTGATGACTTTTTACCCGCGAGCTTCTTTGAATCAAAATCCATGTCCAAACTGCCCTGCTCAGAAGTATCTAGCCACATCCACTGGGTTCTGTCCGCCATCTCCTCCATAAACACCAAGGCTTTCCAGTTCTTAAGCCTATCAAATATATCTGTCTTCCGCTTAAGAACATGCATCTCCTTCCTGCTCATGTGACCAAGCCTACGAAGCCACGTCTCTGCAACAAAAGAAGAATCAGTAATATAAACAAGTAGATAAAGGATACCTATTTTCTTACCACCAGCTAATTCAAGTGTATCCGCTGTGAGAGTTCTTGTGCATCTCTCATCACCCAATCTTTCTGAAGAAATTAGCCATATCTCCAAACCTGGGACCTGCATGACCTTCATCAACACCTGTGTGTTGGCCGCCTGCAATTTCAGCTTCACTTTGCCTTTGCCAACAATCTGACAAGGCTTACCAGCTCCTCTACCTGGAACTGCATGGAAAGAGGCAACCGAATCTTTTATCCAAGATTCCACTTTATCCAAGAAACCTGCAAACACATCCTGTGCAACAACACCTGCTACATCTGTATCTTCAGTTTCTTCATGCTGATCTGTTACCAACCAACAATAATCTTTTACCTGCTCTTTCTTTCCATAGGACCGTGAGTGACCATCTGTGCTTTTCAACTCCTCCATTCTTAGCTTACTTTGATCTGCAGTTGCTCTACTCCCACTCGATCAGAAACCCCTGAGAGTGACCTGTAACCAAACACAAAACCTGCTTCCTCCAACCTCAGCTCAGATACCACCTGTTGGTATCAAGCTCAAGAACCTACAACCAAGGCTCTGATACCACTTGTTGGGAGGGTGTACACCGGAAGCACACAATTTGATTACCAATACCAAACAACTTAATATGCGGAAATTAACCAGATTCACCAAGTAACTAGAATTCAGAATAACACAGCATATGAGAGACAATACCAAATTGTATTGACACTTTATACAGAAAAGAATACAATAAAGAAGATGCCACTTCTTCTCCACCACCTTACAGAGGTTTCCCACACCTCAAGTGAACAGTAATTCTTCTCCCCAAAGCTCTCCCTCTCACAGGTCCCAACACCCAACTCAAATACAGAGTTGGTGTTCACCTCCCGTGCTCCACGCACACCACAAGTGCTCCACGCACTCCACAAGCACTCCACGTGCTCCACAAGTACTCAAGGTACTTCAAGTAGATCTCCCATGAATCTGCAACAACCTGCAATTCAACAGACCATACTTATGGAAGGAACTCCCTTGCCTTCCTCTTGCTCTATCCGAGTACACACCTGTACTCTAAGTAGATCATGCCTGATACTGCTCCCTGCTGTGTTGCTGTCTGTATGACCTTGCACACCTGAAAATCAAGCAATGGTTCCAATCCCCTGTGAACCTCGACCTTGCACACACATACACCTGCAGATCAACGATCTTACTTATTGAAGAACCCAGCTGGCTCTCCAATCGAGCACCAACACACCTGGTACTGTGGCACTAGGAGGAACGCACCATAGCTCTACCTCACACACAGAAGGAGCTTATAATTATGCTCTCTTACTCCCTAGCACACTTTTCCAATACAACCATGAGTCTATTATATAGATCTCATCCAAACAATGATTAGACATCTAATTACAATAATTAGATCCGCAGCTATGAGTCTAAAATTAGCACTCATCATGCAAACTCTTGGTTCGTTAGCTAACTGCCCGTAAATAGCTCGCATTCGAACCACACAGGCGACCGACGCCGGTCCCTGTCCGCCTGGAGGTGACCGACGTCGGCCGATATATGACCGACGTCAGTTGCTTCACTGTGCTATCCCGCCGACGTCGGCTGATCAGACCGACCCCAACTTCTTCTGCAACTCAGCAACCTTCAGCAACCTCCTCTCCTGTTTGCATCAGTGAAGCTTTTAGCTCCACAATCCTAACAGGTAAAATAAGTTTCCTCGTAGTCAAATAATTACTAAAAAACATCAAGGATAGAAGTAAATAGCTACAAAATTTAACAAAAGTGGTAATATTATTTATCTTTTTTAATACTATATTTTTAATGAGTGTTTAAAAAAATTAGGTTTACTATTTATGTTTACTCTAATTCTAATTTTTATAAAATCAAGGAATATATTTATTAAAATTAAATAGATCTAATCATACACGATCAAAGAATATAACTCATATCTATCTAATAAGATATGATTAAAAAATAAATGTAAA
Organism: Torreya grandis; assembly: GCA_037957365.1. NCBI lineage: Eukaryota > Viridiplantae > Streptophyta > Pinopsida > Cupressales > Taxaceae > Torreya > Torreya grandis. The sequence goes on from JARHVA010001365.1 coordinate 1,136,755, forward strand.
GGATAAAAAATAAACTAGAAGAAGCAATTTTAATGATAAATGGGTAAGGAATGGCCACACCTAATTTATATTATGTAAATATGAGATTGTATATGGGTTATGTGGATTGTGTAAAACCTACTCACAAAATATATAAATTTTATGATGCTCCAGGAGAAAAACATTCACTATGACAAACCATTATTATTTAATCCTATTGGGATAAAATCATTAAGGTGTAATTATTTAACTATGGCTAGATGTGTCATACTAAATCTAAGTTATCATTATAGGCTTTTATAGTCTTATTTTATGTTGAACATGTTTCTGCATTCATAATTCACATGTAACTTAAGTTCATAGATATGTCTAGAATAGTTTTTAGAATAGACAGTTCTTTTTGACCTATCTTGATACTCAAAAACAAAATTAATAGTTATATATCTAGGCACTTGCCAAGGAAAATTTAAAAACTATGTATCCCACATACATAAAATTAAAACTCCACATGATTTTATGAGTGTGTGGATAGAATATATAGAGTAAGGGTTTAGGAAACTTCTCTTCCATAGAAGTGATGATGGAGATACATATAGTGTAATACCCTAATTTGGCATAATGGAAATGTATATAGAACAAGAGAGAATGAAAATGTCATACGTGTATAATATTCAATGAATCTTGAATTTAGTGATTCTTGGATCTAGGATTAGCCTTGTAATTGACTTGGATCTTGATATTTAGAAGTGTATTATGCTTCCTTCTAGATGATAAATTACTTGGTTAGATATTGTATATATAGGATGACATAGGATAACTTATGCATGCTTTCCAACTATGGTAATGTATAGAAACAAGTGTAAATGCATAATATTGATGAAAATTGGATAAAAGACATAAAAATAAAAGATAAAAACAAATGGAATGTATGGTTTTATCCAAGATAGACCCATATAGTGTACTACTCTATCTAAGAGATAATTTCAACTCTATTTTTAGGAAGCGCTAAATCATAAGTGATAAATAGTCTACATGTGTTAATGTATACCTTTTTTTTAAGTTTTAATATATTTTTATTCTAATGTACCAAGTGAAGACCTATTTTTAGGCCATGGTAGTCCTATAAATAAGTTAAAATGAACAAGTTTTACAAATAAGATAAATTGGGAATAAGATAATAGGAATAAGGGTCTTATACCAAATTTGGATGTCTAAGTATTTTATCATTAGGTTTAAAAAATAAAATTTATTTTATTTTAGTGATAAATAGTAAGGTATTTCATGCAAATTTTAAGTGGAAATGTAATTCAAAGTGTTTATATGTTAGTTTATGTTATGTCATTTATCAACATTTATTTATAGCACTAGATTTTAATTTTTTTGTTTTCCATTTTTATTTCCAAGACCACCATCACACATTACATTATTATGACATGCAATGAGATTTGAGTGGGACATATGCATACATATATAGTTTAAAATTATCGATTATATCTATTTTAGTACTCATCAGGTCACCAATCTCCCTTAATGCACATCCTAAGGATTCGATTGGGATTAGGTGGGCCATATTATGGTAATTTATGATAGATTAATATATGATCAACTATCATACATGTTTACACTAATTATCATGTTATTTTATTAATTTATCCTCCTTTAATTCTCGTTTTCCTTGTTTTTTACCCTTCTACCTCTTTCCATGCATTTCCATGTTAGTTCAACCATGTCGAGTTAGTTATAATGTTACCTATGTTTAATACTATATCATCCATGGAAAACATAATCATTTTATTGTATATGGTTCCTTTTCAACTACCTCAACCCTATTGTGTCAGTTTCATGTCTTTTTAATGTATTGGGTGTAGTTGACATAGTATTATTTTGGACCTAATTATTTATATTATATCAATTGAGATAAAGCTCATTAAAATATTTTATTGATCACTTTTAGAAGGTTGATCCATATATATAGGATTATTATATGTCAATTTTATATAATTGTACTACTTCTTCTCTTCTTATGCATAAAACATACATTTTATATAATAAGATGAATTAGGGTATAAAATATTATACTTATGGATGTAAATTTTTGCCTAATGTCTTTGGAGTCTTAATAAAATTAGTGGAAACAAAGAGGTACACCTTATTATTTGGATTCAAAAATTTAAGATACTTAGATATTCTTATTTACATATTGAAATTCACATACAACATATCTCATAAAGTGCCACTTGAACCAAGTGAGATATTGATGCACTAAAAAGTTAACCTCGTGTAATTTTCCTTATCCCTGAATTATTTAGTTCATTTGGTTTGTATTAATGAAAATGATAGATTATTAAGTTGTATTCTCATTCTTAGGATACATTACATTATATTTATATGTTGGTAAATCCTTAGTTATAGACTTATTACCATGTAATACAATTTATATATTTTTAGCTTACTTATTTTACATCTTGGATATAGACAAGTCTTTATTTTCTACTCGTATAGACTTCCTAATTATATCCTTGATATCATGTCTTATTGATTGTTCATTATTACAATTGTTCCCTAATTTGTGGAACAACACATTTGTATTTATGTTGGATCTAATATAGTATTCTCATTTTTCCATTATTATAATATATTTATATTGTTTACCAAATTCAACCTAAATAGATATTACACTCCAAAATTGGGTCCCATCAACAATGAATATGAACTTATGAACTTAAAATCTAGTAGTGAATATAAATAAACAATAATTAAAACACTAAATTATGATTCTAATGGATCACTAAATGCTACCAAACTTATAATAAATTATGATGTCTAATATTTAAATGAATAAATTTAAGAACCAAAATCTATACTAAAATAAATTAATGTTGGAATTAAAGCCACTATTATTACATTTTAGAATATTAATACTATGATTCAATATCTAGTGATGAAATTAGTGATGAACTTATCATTACAATTAAAATTATATTTATTATTATTAAGTCATGATATAATTTTAAGTGCCACTCTATATTTCATTTTTCCTCCACCATTATTTGTTTTATTAAGAAACACTTGTAAAATGTAACTAAATGCAAAAATGGTTGCTTGAAATTGAAAAAAGTGGAGGGTGAAAATCATGATCATATCATCAAGCTATGGGCATTAAAACTATTTTAAAAAAATATTTGAAAAATATATACATATATTTTACTTATTAATTATATTTGGTTTTTCAAATGTTTAAAATGTATAAAACAAGGTGTGATGAAATATTTAAGAATCATGACTATTATAAATGAATGAGATAAAACAAATTATGAAAAATTATTTAAATACAACTAATTACATTGTAAATATTAGTCAATAGAAAGATATAGATTAATTACATATATTAATAATATATTCTATAATATTTATTTTTTATTGAAAAATAATGTTGAGGAGAACTTTTATTAATATTAAAATAAATAAGAAAATACTATGAAGAGTTTTTTAAAGAACAACCAAGTTATATCATCCTTAAATAAAACATTTTTTGACATTTAGTGGTGTGATTCCATGTTGACATAAAAATTTATTTGATTCCACTAGGACCTTAAAAATTGAAGCTAGGACCAGGACCATGGTCTCTAAACTCTCCTAAGTATGTGTTTTCCATATTGGTCCACCATGTAGAAACATAGATAATAAATATATTAAAGTTTAGATGCACAATTAGATATTTACACATTAGGATCTTCATGATTGAAAAAAAAATTGATACCACATAAAGCATGTAAAATAATTTATAAGGACACATTTTCTTCCTCCAAGAATCTCCTATTGAAATACAGACTACTTGTTCCAACTTCAAGAATGTCTTCTTATTAAAAAAATTGTGTAGTTTTCTTTTCTTATAAAAATTCAATCATATATAAAACAAAATACATTATATAATTTTCAAAAACCAAACTAACTATTTATTTTTCATTAAAATCATCTATTTATGTCCTAATGTGTGTTGATTGAGAAGAAGATATTGACATGAGGAAAAGGGTTTAGTTATTAGTCTCAAGATAAAATTTTATTATTTAAGATATTATTTTATTTCCTTAAAACAAGATTTTCATTAATGGGGAATCGATTATAAATTAGATCACTTAAAACACATTGAGATAAGAAAATACCATTTCTGACTAGGATCAAGATCTCCATATCCACCCAGGTATGATTTTTTTGTCATTATTTAGCATACATAAATATTTACAACAAAATTTTTCATGTTTAAATGAATTTTTATAGTTATCTAAATTCAGGTATTTATGGTTTAAAAAAGGTTGCACCATCACATTAAGGATGTCAAATTTCCAATAATTCATAGGATCATATGTACGACCTCTAAACATACCCAATTGAGAGATGTGCTACCCATTTCATCTATAATAACATCAATATCTTAACAAAGAAGTGTTTTTTTTTAAATATATATATATATATATATATATATATATATATATATATATATATATATATATATATATATATATATATATATATATATTATAATTAGATTTGGTGGGTATTATACCGTAACTTTACAAATACTACACAATTTATATGAATAATGTATGCTTGAAATGAAATTCCAAAATCACATTCACTAGTTTCTCATAGTTGAAATTTAACTTCTAACATGTTATAAAATATGCCAAAACTCAAATTTTATGTTTTATAGGAGCATAAAATAATCATATTTTCCAAAAAAAAAACATTAAAATTAGATAATTTCATAATATAAAAAATTAATAATTTATAGTGAGTACACACATGACAAAAATATAATGTAAATTGGCATAAACTTAATACATGGTAGTAGTCAATATTAAAATATATGGTTCATTGGAAAAAAAATACATAACATATACATATTACATAATATGTATCAAAATATGATGACTAAAAAAATAATAAATAGATAAATAAGTATAATGAAATAGTAAATATCATACATGCATGAGTGAAACATACATTTCCATGTCAGTGCATACAAAAATTAAGATGGATCACATTAAATATTTTTATCTTTTTCCCTAGAGATGATGAAGGATTTTGATATCTCATGGTCCCTTTAAATTATAAAGGATAATGATATTTCACATTAATGAGGAAGATAGTGAATAATATTATTATATGAAATTTTAATTTATAAAGATAAACTTAGATAAAATTAATACACTAGAATATGGTAAAATCACTTCAAAAGTGTATTATTCTAATGTTTACATATTTTGAATTGATATATGAGGTAAGATAGGAGAAGGTGGAGAATTTAGGTTTTCATACATTCACATAATATTGTGCATTACAATTGTAAAACATAACAAACCATAAATTATGCAAATAAAAATATAATTGGAAATTTTATATTAGTTTAAAGTAACCTCCAAGCAATAAATTGACACTATAATTATATAAAAAATATCAGGTCCAATATTAAAAGTATGATATAGGTCTTAATAAAATATGATTTGTATGGAGTGACTATGTAAATATCAAGGACATTCTATAAAATTTGAAATCAAACAATTTTTTAATTAAACTATTTTATTGAAAAGCTTTTCATAAAACATTTCATATCAAAAATGTAAAAATAAATTGAAATTAAAATTTAGACCAAAAAATTTGTCCAAACTAATTATAACTCAATGTGATCTTCTAGATTTAATTATGATTATATTCTAGTAGAGATTCAAACATTAATTATTTATAAACATATGCTAAAATTTTAGAAATTTTAAAAACTAAAATTTCATGTTAGCACATATATTACTTGTATATGTTTATTTAAGTGAATTTATCATGTTTAATTTAAGCTTGTTTCTACTCCTAAATTTATGTGTCTACAAGGAAATCATTAAAAACCATTGATATAACATCTTATATTAAATATGTAGGACCAAGGTAGATACTATCATATGTGATGAACTTGTGAGGTGTCCAAGCATAATATTGAGGGAACCTAGAGGATCTAAAATTGCATGTTGAGTAAAATTTTCATGTTTAATATCCACCTCAAAATAAATTTTTCATTTATAACCCATGAATTAAATGAGAGATATAATAGTAAGAAGAGACTGTTGTGCATCCTCAAAGATGATAATATGATTAGGATAAGAGGAATATGATCAATATAATATGGTATTAAAAATGGTCTCCATACAAATATAACCATGTTTGGTATATGATATTGCCTCTCCAAATCCCTGAAAACTACCTCATGTTGAAACAATTACCTTCTTGTGGAATTAAAATTATGTATAATTTCTATATAAAATATAATAAGACATAAAATATTATTATTGGGTGGTTTATAATAAACCAACCACCATGAATCCCAAAATTTTCCACTAATGTTTTATTATCTAAACCATTTAATGGGAAAAAATCATATTGGGGTATAAGCTATCTTGTGATGTGGTGGAAAAACTATGGTTTTAACTGTTTATTTTTGATATTTAATTCTTTGACTTTGTCATGGTATATTGATTTATAAGTTTATATATTTTTGTTAGTCCATTATTAATCTTGTGGATTAGTTCTATTTACAAAGATATCAAACACTTTAACAATTTCCCTTAATGTTTATTTTAGGGTCACGATATCAATGAAAACATGTCTTTCAACCCTAAACACTACAATCATTTTACTGATTTTTTCACATTGTTTGTAATATCATCATAAATTAAAGGTAGGTTTTGTCAAAGAGGGTCTAGATGAGATGGGTTTTAATAATCATGGTTTTCAATATTAAGATTGGGGTTTTGGATTGAATTTGTATTTTTCTTATGTTTCTTTAAAAAAATTGAATTAAAATTACTATAAATTAAAAAATGAAAATGATTTTAGAAAAAACCACAAAACTATAATAAATTAAAAAACAATATAGAAGAATACCTTGAGAATGTAGAACAAAGATTAAAAATAGTATAGGGTGAAAAAACACCTTGATATTAATTTGATGTATAAAACATATATCATTATGAGGAGGTATAATGGATATTGGTTTGGAAAATAGTGAATATGGATTTTTTTTTATAATATTCATATTTTTTATAATAATTAAAACATATATCTATTTAGGCTCCAAAATATGAAATATTTTAAATTTTAAAATATTTTTCACATTTATATAAATATATATATTTCATTTATCATACAACCTTTCTTTAAAAAAATTAAGTTATTTTTTTTTCTCCTTAACTTGTTTCCCTAACCCAACTATTGATTCTTGAGTTGTCTACCTAAATATTAGTATGTTACTATGAGATCTATCATGTTTTCAAATACTAAAACATATTTATTATGTCCAATTCACCCCATTTTATTCAAAATTGGGTACCTATCTAAAAATATCATGAACCAAAGCTTCAGGGTCCTTTCTTTTGTTCTCATCAGCAATACCTGCTCAAATCTTCAAATACATGTATCACTTTGATTTCCCTAGGTAGTGATAGGTTTCCTTTATTTTATTTTATATAACTAAGAAGTTTCTATTATTTTTATGAAATTATGTTGCTAATGTTGTAGGTTGGATTTCACTAAAATATCCTAGAGTCTCGTTCCCTTCCTAGATCAACATACCTATTTCCCTCCATCATAGATTAAAATCTCTATAAATAACAAGTAATTTTTAATGTATCATGTTCCTTTTAGATTTTTACTTAGTCATTTTCTGAATTTTTTATATCCCAAATGAATGGGAAGGTGCCATGTCACCATGAATTAAAATATCCAGTCCCTTAGACCTATCATAAATGTTGTATCTTGTGAAAGCCTGACTAAATGGGAAGGCACCACATCACCATTAGTAAGAGCATCCAATCCCCCAAACCTATCAAATATGTCAAATCCTAAGAGAGCCTAACCAAATTAGAATTTTCCACATCACCACAATTTAGATCATCCAGGCCCCCAAACCTATTAGAGATGTCATAGCCTGGATGAATGGAAAGGCACCACATAACCATGATTTAGAGTGGCCAGTACCTTAGACCTATTAGAGATGTCAAATCCTATGAGATCTTATCAAAATGGATAGTTTCCACATTACCACGAGTTAGAGAGTCCAATCCCTTGGACCTACTAGATATGTCAAAGCTTAGGAGATCTTGACCAAATAGGAAGGCACCATGTCACTACTAGTTAAAGTGGCTAGTCCACTAGACCTATTTTTTATAACCCCAATTTTGTTTTAAATTTGTATAATAGAGTACGCATTTAGATTAATAAAAAACCCAAACCTTACTTTCTGAAGAAAGTGATACTCACTTGGAATAGTCACATGCACACAACATGAAGGGTTAGACTTAACATTCAATGCCATCATTGGTTCATAACAAGTCCAAGGCAAGAAAGTAGGTTAAACATTATCCCATATATCAATAATACAAGTATCAACATGCTAAACATAAATATCAACCAAAATTAATTAAAATACATGAAAAAAGGCTAATTCTCTTTAAGCCTACAACATAAAAATTATTTTCATAAAGGGGTAAAAATTAATTTATAAGTAGGCTTTCCATGATCTAAATAGATGGATGAAGATACAACCATGTCCAATTCATCATTGAAAAAGTAAGGATATAGTGGTAGCCAATCATTGAATCGATACCAAATGATTCCATATTGGTAAATAGCCAATTGATAAAATAGATAAAGGGGGATCAAACACCCCAAAGTACATGGAATTCAAACACATATATTCTACAATATTAATTATATTTGATCAACCCTTGGTTTTATGTAAGGGAGGTATGTTAATCAATTAAACTTTCATGCTTACATTAGTATGTTTTTAGCTATACCTATAATCATGAATTATTATGAACATGTAATATAAAGTCATAATCTTATCCACAATCAAGGAGTTTGTCAAAGAAGTAATCTCAACTCCATTAAGCATCATACTAGGTACATTCAATATGAAGGAGTAACATGCTTCACCTATGTACAATAATATTTTATTCAAGCATACAATGGTTCCAAATAAACCAACTTATAGGAGAATATAAGTGTCAAAGTTTTCACATGAGTCAGATGCCCATACCCAACTTACCATTGGTAATGTCATACTTAGCAAGAAAATTCCAGCCAATAGGAGAATAACAATACACATACATAGCTCAATAGAGTGATATCCAATTTCTACATTTTCAGCTATATCAATTATATGATCATACAATCAAGGGAATGTATCATATTTTATTTCCTTTTACTTCTCCCTAAGTGTTTGAAGATTACTTTCTTCATCCATAAAATAGAATTTTACCCAATACTAAAATGAACATAGTCATAATAGGCAACCTTAATAAATTAAACAACTTATAACTTATTCATATAGTTAAGCATATATGCAAGTTGAAACATCCAAATGTTAATATATTCCATGTACAAGTTTAAATCCATCTAAGGATTAGTTCAATACACTCATGTTATCATAAGAGTTAATTCCTAATGAATATAAGAGGAAATGAGCATATGCATATATATATATATATATATATATATATATATATATATATATATATATATATATATCTATATATATATATATATATATATATATATATATATATATATATATATATGTATATATGTATGTATGTATGTATGTATATGTATATATATATATGTATGTATGTATATGTATATATATATATATATATATATATATATATATGTATGTATATGTATATATATATATGTATATATATATATATATATATATATATATACATATATATATATATACACACACACACATTATATATACATACATATATATATATATATATATATATATATATACATACATATATACATACATACATACATATATATGTGTGTGTGTGTGTGTGTGTGTGTGTGTGTGTGTGTGTGTGTGTGTACATATACATACATACATATATACACACACACACATACACACACACACACACACACACATATGAAATAATTAGACAACTCTCAATAGTTATTATACAAATAATGTTTCCATCTTGATATTAATTCAATATGGCAAACTCAAGTATGATAAACACCAAATAATAATCTAACTAGCCTACACGAATCTCAACTCAAGTACCATGATTGAAAATATTAAGTGAATACATATAAAAACTCCATAAGGATACATAAGGAATAAATGCCACTCTTGAAATGGGTATAACATCAATACCATATGATCCATGATTAAGATAACAAGGCAATACATTAGCATAGAATTAAAAATTTATAAACAACTTTCAATCTAAATATAAAACTCAATTATGCCTAAACACAAAAATAGATATACTCTTTGCCTAAGCAAATCACTACTAAAGTTAACCTGATAGTTTATATATCAAGTGAACATATTGAAGTTCTATAAGATGGCACAATGAAATATTTATACACTAAGTGTGTCAAAACCAAATATAGGTTATTAACATAATAATTAGTATCAATGTATCATACTAATGAAGAATCAATGATGATAACAATATAGTGTATCAATATAGCATTGGCAATGAAACCCAATGAATAATATAGGATAAAATCCTAAGTACCTCCAAAGATTGAATTTAGAACTATAAGTGAACTCCAACATATTACCTCATAATCATAAATATAATCCTTGTACCTCTTATTCTTGTAGGATCACTATCCAATTAAAATGTTAAATACTAAAGATTCAAATGTAACAAAACTGATATCAATGAAATTAATTACAACTACATTCACTAGTTATGTTATATGAAAATAATATAATATTTATCCTAATAAAGAGATAACCAACATGTAATAACATTATCAAAAACATCCTACCTATCTAGGAATGGCGCAGTAGAACCAAAATAGACAAACCCTCCCAACTAACCCTATGAGCCCAACCATTGGTGGCCCTTACCACCCCACCCATTAGATAGATGGTGTTTTTAGCTAACAAGGTCAAGGACGAGGTTCTAAGTAGGTTGGATTCTGAACCAAAGGACATCACAACATAATAAAATGACATCAACAAAGATTCCTTCACCATTTTGAGGAAATATATAAATAACCACCCATCATTAATACAAATCAGAAGTGGGGATAACAAACCACAACTACCGAATGATATAGGAATGGATTCAACTAATCCATTACTATAGTTTCTAAGATAACCAACTTGGATCCCATCCAAGTATGTAGCCATCCCATTATCCTCTCAGATATATATTTATAACCCATTCATATAATCATACCAGCTAATGCCTTATTATTCAAGTCTAGTCTGGGAATGGTAACCCCATAAGAATATGATTCAAGAAATCATAATAAATAAAAAGCATTCATAAAAAATAAAAAGCACAATACTTGACTTAATAGTTATACTCAAACAATTCCAACCCAATAATAAAATCATATAGGTTTGGTAATCAAGAAACACATCCATACATCCCCAAGTAACAATCCAATATAATAATTGATTAAAAATCTAGAATTGATCCCACAATTCAAAGTATTCCACATGGCAATAGTGATTCCATAAGCATAGAAGAAATAAAATGTTTTTAAAGCCAATAATTGATAAGATGGATTTAGGAGATCATGATGACGTCTCATGAACTCATATGATCCCTGAATATTAAAATTGGGTCATAAGAGTTAATGGGACAACAAGCCATTTAAAACGTTTTTTAAAATAAAACAAAACCCTCATTATAAAAATGATGATTCTAATAGGGTCTTAACTGATTACAAAGGTTCAATGATACACAAATGTAAGAAAATCATATTAAATCCACATTATATATCAACCATTCTAAAAGACACACGTGAGGTTCCAATCCAACTCAATACAAGCAATTTTAACCAATTTGAATAAATACAAGGAAAACACCATAACCAATTTGTTAAATGGAATAAACTAATCAACTTATCTTCATCACAAAGGAATTTGGAAATAAAAGAGTTTAATGGTATTTATATATCAATATAATTATACTCTCCCTATGTTTGACTAGAATATCCCAAATTAGGGTATTCAAAATAAGAATATGAATAATAACATCAATCAAATTTGCCTTGAGAATAAATAATTCCCAATGTCATGTTAATTCAACTTAGAGAATTAATTTGATAATGGCCAATGTGACATGAAGTTTAATAGATTCCCAAATAAATTCACTAATTAAAAAAATATAATTAAATAATATAGAAATCTACCAAAGATTTATATAAACCCCAAATTTATTTTCCACAAATAGATCATGAATCGATTCCTTAACATATACAATACAAAATGAATAGGGTATGGTGCCCAAATAGGGTATACACAAGCCACAATAATGGAAACTAATATTCTCTTAACAAATCCTTTGGTATAAGTAGGGTTTAAATAAGGAACCAAGGTCATTAATTTATATGCAAAAATTGATAAATATAACCAGGTCAATTTATTATATCCACATCATGACGCTCACAATTGAACAAAATTTGTTCATATAAATGATGTCATGTAACATATTCAACACTACTAGCCTAAATTTTATGGCATCTCTCAAGGTAGGGTTTCTTTGAATCAAAACACTTAGCTAGATTTAGGCATGGTAGTTCAATATTATTTTCTTATAGTTGCATAGTAGAACAAGAACATATAGTCAATGTATGCATTCACAAAATTAAGGTATATAACCCAAATCATGTTTACTAAAACAAAATCATGTAAATTAGTTTTCTCTTTTTCTAGTTTATATGGAAAAGGGTATTAAAGAAAATATATGGCCTACCATTAATAATCAACATTCATTCCTATTAAAAACTAGTTTAACAGTCAAAATGGCTTAGCCGGTGGGACATAGGTGAAAAGATAGACTCATACCATGGTATTTGTATTAATAAATCTATCAAAGTAAATCATTAATTTTAGTATCAAATCAATCCCACCACCCACTCCTTTCTCTTTCCACTCACGATTCTCCCTTTGTCCTGTGTATCCTCTCCCTTCTATTCTTCACATTTTTTTCCCTCTCCTATGTTTTCTTTCTTCATGCCTCTTTATTTTATTTCTCCATTTCTCAATGCATCCTCCTTCAATTATTTTCTCCCCTATGCATCTCTTTTCCTTTTTCATATTACTTCCCTTCACCGCTCTTCTATTTCATGCCTCATACTCTCCCATCTTCCCCTATGCATCATTTTTACCATTCCTCTTAGACCTTCCTACCTACCCCTAACTTCTCCATTCCTAAACAACTCCCCCAACTCTCCTCACATATTACCTTCACCATGCTCCACATATGTTTCACATTAAATGTGGAGAGAGAAAAAATCTCTTCTCTTCCAAACTCATCAACCCCATTCTCCCATGAGACTCACCAACAAAACTCCCAAGCCAATGGTCATTAATGACCCCCTTTCAAAATATGGCCAAGGCTAGTAAAATAATAAAAAAAATTAATAGAAACTGAAATTTTATATATATATATATATATATATATATATATATATATATATATATATATATATAATTTTAAAATTCTAAAAAATATATAATATCCACCAAGACTAATTAACCTAGTCACCAACTATAAAATTGTAAAATAAAAAATAAAAAAATATTATTTTAAATTATAATGAATGTTTAAACGTCATAATGGAAAATTAACTAGACCATTAATATTTATAAGTTTATCAAATAATAAATCCCATGGAAGGGGTGTCATGGGGAGGTAGGACTAGGTAGGCTTCTTAGGGCATTTGAGATAGGTGAGGGTCAGCCAAGTGGATGTAGGGTGATAAAGAGTATGTAGAGGAGAGAGAAAATGGGAAGTCTAAGAAGATAAATACAAAACCATGAAAACATGTAGGGAATAAAAACAATATGACAAGACACAAGGATCAAAAAGTGGCAAGGCAAGAATAACATAAGACTACACAAACAAAAAATACCACTGTCCAAAGGCATGACATAAATCAAGAATACCAAGTTACTTATCATAACTCATCCAACTACTTAGAACCACTCCATACCCCAAAATATGGTGCTAGCATCTAACCTAACTCATAAGTAGTATATGTAACCATCGAGTGAATCCATCATTAGTATCTAATTAAAAAATTAGTATAATTATAAAATGGTAATGAATCATAATCAAATATCAAGTACATCAAATAATACATACATCATCAAGTGTAAAATTATAACATGATAAATGCATTACTATATTCAAATGTCATAGCATTGGGATCTAGTATCCCAACACAACTAAGTAGGGATGTGTATAAATCAACAATACATACACTAGATCAACATTTACATAGTCATGTTAAGGTGTACAAGGGAGGGGTTGTAACATTATCATGGATGTCAGAGCCTTAGATATTTTGGATAAATGGGAAGGCACCACATCATCTAGTATATAAATACACTAGTATCCACTTAATTCCCTAACAAGGTTAGAAAAAAGTATAGATGAAACTTGAGAACTAATAAAGATATGCATGTGTCCCTATGTGACACATCACTTAGTCTAGGAAAAATACATGGAGTATGAATCCATGCCTAAGAAATAACCATTATTAAGAATACCAATGATCAAATGACATGTGTTAGAAAGTAGGAATTAGTTAAGAAGCTTTTTGAGAAATGTTGTCATTAATGTCAAGGTTGATGTCATTAATGTCAAGGTGCATCTGGTGAAGATGTATGATGAGTGGTCTTTGAGATAATTTGGAGGAAACCTAATGTATATTTTTTGAGAGATAATTTTAATGAAACCTAATTATTCTTCTATTAGTTTATTTCAAGTTCAATGTGATAATTCAGGTCAACTTGATGATTGTCAGTATTATCACAAAGAGGTTTGATGATCAAGTAAGTAGTGAAACATGGTTATGAATCTATAGGTCTACATGAGGTCATGAGAGAATGTTTATCATAGATTTATTTTATAATTTGTGTGATAATGTTTCCTGGTGAGTATAAGGTAAGTATGTTTGAGTGTTGTTTCTTGAGTACAAGGTGTCTTGAGAAGCCTAGCCATTACAAGCATAATCATATCATGAACATGTGCATGGTAAACATGAAGAGGTATGTACAAAGGTATGATATCATTTAAGGAGAATGTAATTCATTTGATCAAGGTGTAGAATAATCAAGGAGTGTTCAAAGGTTAGTTGTCAAGTTTTATGTGCTTCAGAAGCCTAGTCATGACATGTAAAGTTCTAGTGAGATGGTTTAGACATGGTTGCTTGGTGAGATGGATTAAAAAAATCATAATAGGATATATTAAGTTGATTTAAAATGTATTTTAATAATTTTAACACTCATTAGAGTCTTAGGGTGAGCTTATAGGGTAGGACCTTTAGATCTAGTCTACACTTAGACCACCTTTAGACCCTACCTGACCTAATGAGGCATCATGAGCTATTATCAAGAAATATGAAGGATGTTTGGATGTTTTTAAGCATGATATAAGTGTTACGGAATTATAATGAGTTTTTTATAATTACATTGAGGTATTGATATCATGGAAGAAGGTATGAAAGATAGTTTAAGGCCTAGTAAGGTATGAAGACTATGGTGTAGAGAGAGAATGTAAGCCTAATGGGGTATCAAGATAAGTTTTTAAGATAAGTGTAAGTATGTGAGAATTTTAAAAGGTATTATATGTTTTTTTAATCATTTTAACAAGTTTTAAGGTCATGTTTTTCAAGACAAGGCATGAAAAGTGGTTTTGAGTTCTCTCGTGTGCATAGAATGAAGAGTTCTCAACCCAAGAAGGACTTTTAGGTATTCATTGGCATGTGTAAAATTTTAATGGGAACATAAAATATTAATGGTAAATGGGTAAGGGTAATATATTAAATTTACATACATTATTTTCTAGAGTGAGGGGCTAAGCTTTATGAATGATTACTATTAGTGGAAGATGGTTTAAAATGTCAAAGAACTGTAATAGTGTCCTGATATGAAATAAGTTGTTATAAAATGATAAAAATGGATTTATATGGATATTTAAGTGATTATAAGTTGTATTCAACTCTCATATTAATATACAAGTGTGATTTTTTTGTCAAGTGTGTGAGTAGACCTACAAGAAAGTGTTAGTTTCTCATATATTTATTGTAGTAGTTAAAGTTGACCAAGTCAAAGTATGAAAATCATTAGATGGAGAATTTTGATAATTTAATTTGATGTAAATTTTGGTTTTTGGATAGGTTAAAACCTTAAATTTTGATAAATTGGTCATCCAAGTTGACTAGTTGCTAATAGGCCTAATGGTGAAAATGATGAGAAACACAAGGAGTAGTGAGAAGATGACTAGGGATGTGTTATCATGGAATAGGGATGAGGCCAAGTATATGGATAATTTAAAAAAATAATAATAATAAATTTTCATGTTAAATATAAAATTTTTAGGTTAGTAAATATGATGAAAATGTTTCTCATAAGTTGACCTATCTGGTACAGATGAGACAGTGAGGTACATGGTCATGAGATTAGTCTGTAAGACCAATATTTCCATTTGACCATATTATATTTATATTTAATAATGGTATAATTATCTTATAATATCATCCAAATGCATTATTATTATTTTTAAATGGTCATATAGGTGATTGAAGGTCATTGTCACCATGATTGTGCTTTAAGGTAAACTAGCATTTCTAGGTAAGCAAGTTGTAATGATGAGTTTGAGAATCTATGATTTGAGTTGAAGAATATAATGTAAATTGGTGTTTATATTTTTGAATTTTATTTCCTATCCATGGTTTTTATAAGTTTTTGTATTTATTTAAATAAGTAAAAATGTTAAATCCAAAATGGCTTGACTAGATGAGTGAGGTATGTGAGAGAGAAGGTCAACAAATTAGTCTACAAGACCAATAATTACCATTATATATTATTATATTTTTTTGGAGGTGTTATTATTATTTTTTATTATCATTATCATGCATTTTAATTCCTTTAGTGTGTTATTTTAAGTATAAAAATTTCAAGTTTCCATGACTACATTTTGAGGCTAGTTGGCAGTTCAGAGTGAGCATTTTGTAGAGAAAGGTTTGAGCCTATATACCATGAGTTGAAGTGTCTAATGAATTTTGTGATGACCATGAGGTCATGATATTTTTTAATATTTGATTTATTTCCATGTTTTTTAGTCTAATTGGTGTTTTATGTTCAATATTTCAAGACAAACTTATTAGGTATGTAGAGACCTAATTATGAATAGTATAAATGGTGTGCTTCAAGTGGTAATTAGACTCAAAAGGTGTTATGGAGAATATATGAGTTTATAAATGGTATATCTGAGTGGAATATGATATTTTACTATCATTTTATTTATTTTAATGTGTTATAAGGAAGGTAAAGTGTAATGTGTCCTAAATTAGACCTAATGGGATTAGGTCTCTATAAGACCTAAAGATGAGATAAGGCCTAATTGAGGTAGGTCAGAACTAAAGGGAATTAAATAACATGGAAAAGATAAGAGGTTAAGGGTTTTTGGCTGACCAAGAAGGATATGAACAAGAGGATTGTATAAATACAAGGTAGTTTTAGGCCTATTTATGTGTGAAGTAGGTAAATGAATAAGATGGAACTTTGTTGATAAGAATAAGGTATTATAGACAATTATAAGAATGTATAAGATCAATGATGAATATTTTATATAGTTTATATGTATGAGGATCAAGGCCATATGACATAATTAGTCTTGAAGGGACCTAATTGAGCAAAGAGATCTGGAAGGTAGTTTTAGAAGGCAAAGAGTGTGAAGAGATGAAGAGGTAGTCATCATAAGTTATTTAAGAAACAAGTTATTTTTAAGGTGATCAAATAAACTATGATGATTATTTAGTGCTAAGTCATCTAGGGGGTTGGTGCCTCCTTACAAGTTGGTGCTTGATAAAGCCTACCTAAGTTGGTGCTTAGCTAGTTGGGGTTAGTGCTCTTTGTGAAGTGGGTGCTTCACTAAATTTTGTATTTTTCTTAATGGAATATAATACATTTAAAAATATCAGTGGGTTTTATTCCCATTGATATTTTCCCACATTTTTAATGTGTTTTTTCATTTCATGCTTATGTGGATAGGTGTTTATGATTACTAAATCTATATGCTTGTTTGAATGATTCATGATTGCTTAAGTGAAATTGATAAGAAAGTTTTTGAATATTGATTCATCACCCCTCTTAGTAATTTTTATTCCAACATTTGGTATCAGATCAGGTCCTTTTAATTATGCCTAATATCTTAAAGGAGAATATAGAAGGATGGCTAGTCATAAGCATAAGGTGGTTTATCTACCTGTAAGGCTCCATTCTTTGATGGGATTAATTATGCATTTTAGATCATTAGAACGAGTATATACCTTATTTAAATAGTCCATGATATATTGAAATTACTTTTATATGGATATATTCCACCTCCTACACCACCAATTGATTCATCATGCAAGAACGAAAGTGAGAACAATTTTGAGGAAATGAATGCCATTCTATGTAGCCTATCAAAGGCAGAGTTTGTGAAGCTAATACACTATGAGTCAGCCAAGGTGAAATGGGAAAAATTAAATAATATATATTAATGAGACACTAGGGTAAAGATGGCCAAGTTGTATAGCCATAAGAGATAAATTGAAATTTTGAAGATGAATGAAGATGAAACCATTGTATCCTACCTATTAAAGTTGTCAATATCATTAGAGGATTGGGAGAAGAAGTGAAATAATCTATAGTTTTTCAAAATTTATTGAGATCACTAACTCCTAAGTTTGATTCTAAGGTGTTTACAATATAAGATATGCAAGATTTGGATAAACTAGAAATGGATGGGCTTCATGGCATCTTGATTGCCTATGAGATGAGAACAAATTAAGGAAAGCCTCCTAAGAAAGAAGTAATATTCAATTTTAAGAATAATTTTAAAGACAAGAAGGTCAATAATGAGGAATTATTAGATGTTGATGATGATAAAATAATAGCCATGTTTTCAAGGAAATTGAGGTTTGGCTTACAAGGGTAAGTTGCCCTTCAAATGTTTCAATTGTGGCAAGATTGGTCACTTTGCATCCAAGTGTTCTAGTAAAGATAAGACTGAGCATGATGAATAACATGATGAACATCATGGAGATGGAAATAAGTATTATAAACATGATAAAAACAAGTATTTAAGTAAGTATGAAGGTAGGAAAGGATCATTCAAGAACAAGAGAATTTTCTACACCAAAGAAGATAACTCATTTGATTTAAGTGACACAAGAACATATGATTTTTATGATGATAGTAATGAACATGAGCATGACAACAATGAAACCTTATTCATGGTTATAGAAATAGATAATGAGGGTTGATCAAATATGAAATGTCTTTTGGTTGATGAATAATCAAATGAAGAAGAAACTAAAGTGAACCTTGAGACAGAATGGTGAGTGCTCTAGATGAGTTAAAGTTCAAAATAAAGAAGAATCACAAACTAACATCATTATTAAAGGATGATGAAGAGAAAATTAATTTTTTTGAGGTGACATTGAGTAACACGCAATCAATATGATTAAATCATCAATTAGATTGAAGCACAAATGGAGATAGTCATTACAAGCCTAAATACTAAAGAGGAAGAATGCACCACATATGGAATTGAAGTAGAATCCTTAAAAAGAGTTGGATAAAGTATATAGTAATATGAAGACCTATGAGAGGTTTTCAAAGAGCACTAAGAATCTAGATGACATATTGATTAGTCAAAAATATACAAGTTATAATATTGGTCTTGGTTTCATAGGAGACCAAAAAGAGGAATCTCAAGTCAAGGAAAAATCCAATGAAGACAATAAGATCAACATGAAAAGACCAATTAGACTACTTAATGAAATAAGATATGATAATTCATTAAATGGTTACTATTATACATGAAATAAATTTAGTCATAGAGCAAGAGAGTGTAGAAGACACTCTAAAAATGAATATTCATGGGATTATGAAAGGAATCATCAGTCAAGAAGTATGCATAAGTATGTTTCCTATATTTGTCATACTGTGTGACACATTGAAAAATTTTGTCTATTAAAGGTAGAAGTCCATCAAGTCAAAATAAGAGGTTTGGAGATCCTAGAATGCAAGAGAGAAAGAAAATTAATGTATGGAAACCAAAGATAGTAAAAAGAGCCATGATTGATCTACAAGCTCAAATGGAATATTTTATATTGTAAAGCATAATTAAAATGAGAAATAAAGTTAGGAATGTATGTTGTTAGCTCATGTTTTAGATTAAGGTAAAAATAGGTTTTGAAGGGACCCTGAAACCCTAAACAAAAGGAGAAAGATAAAATAGTAACGTACACAGGCAAAGCCTAAAACCTACTTCACCGAAGTAACAAAAGCAAGTTACAAAGACCAGAAGCTAACAAATGAAAAACCAAAGATAGACCCCAGGTTTTACATAGACATGGAAAATCCATAGTAAAAAGAGTTCAAAAAATTAGGTACCAAGACCAGATATCACAGCCAACTAACAGAACCAACTAAAAGAACTAGGACCTATTCTTCTAGTTCCAATATCATCTTCACTGCTTCCTTACCTTTCACAACAGTGTCCTAGATGGCAGCAGTCACCTGCGTACATCCCTCTTGCATTGCTTTCTTTCTTGAGCTTTGTCTAGTTCTCTTGCTAGGCCCCTCCAAAGTTTTGATTTCCTCATTTTCTCTTTTTCCAATGTTTATAGTAGCAGCACAAATGCTAGAGGTTACCTCCTCCATCTTTGTTCTACTTTCCTTTATGAGTTCCCTTAGGTTGTTCTCATAATCTTTGAGTTTTATGGGAATATCCCTCATCTACTTTTCCATGTTATTGATTTTGTTCCAAACTACCTCCTGTTTACCCTCCATTATTTCCATTTTCCTATTGATTTCCATTATCTCCTTATACATCCATAAATTGAATTGAAGAGTAGCATTAGCTTTGCAATTGGCCAATCTAGTATGTGGGTACCTTTCGTCATTCTACCTTTTATCACTCCAGTTTTGTGTGTTCTTTTTAGGACTACTTCCAACTTCTTCAATATAGTCCTCCGTTTCCATTCATTTATGTTCCTTTGTTTCAGCAGGGCTTACATTTTGGTTACTTACTTCCTTTACTTGAGCTCCCATTTCCAATATTTGGTTAGTGACCTGAACTAGATTTTCCTTTTCATTAATCGGATCAGGGTCCACAACAGGATCATCTAGATCTTTATCAATTTCCTCAAACACTTGTTGGTTTTCCTTAGACTCATGGTTGTTATTTTCAGACTTTTCCTCTATAGTGACTCCTTCTTTCTCATTCTTATCTTGCACTTCTTCTTCCTCACTGGAACTTGAATGCCCACTTTTTGTTCCTCCCTCTTCCTCCAGACTCTCCTCCCCAATGTTTTTATAACTTTCCCATTCTATTTCCTCATTAGTAGTCTGGTTATTGAAGCTTGGGAGTTTGAATTTAGCTTTTTCATTCCCTTTTACTATTTCTTTCTTGTTACTCTGTAGGTCCTTGTTTTTTCCCAAATAAGGATTCTTTACTATGGCCTTATTCTTGCAATGCCCTTCAATTATAAGAATTAACCCCTCATGCAAGATGGGATGAGATTCCTTTTTCCTATGAGTGAACAGACTTTAGAGCAAGGAAAAATGCAAATAAAAAGGAAAGGAGATTCTTACTTTATGTCTGAAGTGATTGAGAAATACAAAGTGAAATTTGTGGACTCTTTTGCTTCTTCCATCAAGTATGAATTACTCATAGATGCAGCATAAGACATCCCTCCAGATGCCCTTAATTTGCTCCAATTCAAAAAAATCTCCACTTTTTTCCAGCTGCTACTCCTCAGCATCCGTTTTAGGGAATTTGCAAAAAGCCTCATTAGAAATGCTGGTTTGCTTTGAGAATTTTATTCCCTCCACTGGAAGCCCCATCACCTCCGCTATGAATTCCTCAGTTAGATTCACCATAATGCCATGCAGGGTAACCCTATCATCAATCCAATTTTTGAAAAAAGCTGTTGTAATATGGGGTTTTGAGCCATGAAGCCGTTCCATGTAACTCACAACCTTTCCTCTCTGAAGGATCTTCCAGACATCTTCTTTTGATTTTCACTCTTCACAATATTTGGGTTCCTGCTTTCTTGGTTCTCCTTTCCTTTTATGAGCCATACGAATCTTCTTTAACGCCTGAACTCTATCAACTAAACAATAAACCCGACTATTACCAATTTGGAACAGAACTCGCCTATTTTTTGGCACGTTTTGAATCCTCCTCGTGTACTCTAGAACATTTCTATTTAATGAGTGTAAACCTTCCTCCGTGGATCCACTCCCCCAAATCATTAGTTTTTTATTCCAGTCTGATCTCTCCCTCCTTAGCATGAATTACATCATGATGAATGATCTCTCTAAGATCCACGTTCTTGTTTAATGTCTCCTGCCAACTCACCTTGTGTCCTGCTCGAACTACATAATTTTCTATCCAATCAGCGACTCCGTTTGCTTCACGGTAAGTATGGCTAATAGTGACTTTCTCAAAAATTTTAATTAAAGTTTTCATTTCCATCACCATAGCCTCTATTAACCATGAGACAAAAATTTTATTATTTATGATATTTATGATATTCAAGGAGTCCCCTTCCAACCATAATTTAGAATATCTCAATTCAATAGCTAGCTTAATGGTTTGGAGGGCATCACAAGCTTCAGCAATATGGCAGTTCGACTTACCAATGGGAATTGCAATAGCATTGATTATGTTTCCCATATGGTTTCTCAAGACTCCTCCACATCTTGCATTCCCTGGGTTCCCTTTAGCAGCTCCATCAAAGTTCCCTTTGATCCACCCATGAGGGGGGACATTCCAAGTTACACCAAGTCTAGTATTTTCATTTTTTACATTAGACTTTTCTGATCTTAAAGGATTATCAATTTGAAAGGTAGGATTAGGATCCCTTTACAATGAGAAATTCTCCTTGATAGCTCTAATGATGTTCTACCCCACCACCCATCCTGGAAGTTCTTTACTTCTGAAAATTCGGTTATTTCTTTCTTTCCATATTCCCCACCAAATATGGGGAAGAGTTAGTTTCCATAAAAAAAGAACATCAAGATTCTTGGAGGGATAGTACCAAATTTTAAAAGATATATCCACACTTTTATGTTGAATCCATGCAATACCCCAAAGATTGACGATTTCTTTCCAAAGTAGCTGCGTAAAGGAACAGTTCACAAACAAGTGATCTCTATCTTCAAAACCTTTTTTGCAAAGAATACACCTGCTCACTATATTTATTCCTCTTTTCTATAAGTTTTCAAGAGTCAAGATTTTATTTTGGAGAAGGTTCCAGAAGAAGATTTTGATTTTAGGGATGAGTCCCTTGATCCAGGCCTATGTCCACAATGGTTGGTTGTTGTTTCCCTTTGAAGTAAAAATGGTAGAAACTTTAAATTATCTGTTAGGCTCATCATGCCAAACAATCTTATCTTCAAGATTAGAATAGAGGGAAATAGCATTGAGGGATATTTGAATATTATTGAAATCTTGACCAATATCATTAAGGTTCACCCATGAATTATTCTGCCAGTATTGATTAACCATTATTCCATATCTTTGCTTACATCGGTCAATTACTTCTTTATCTTGGAATTCTTCTATCAAAGGGATTTCTTTTAACCAAGCATCCTCCTAGAAATTCACCTTTTGTCCATTACCTACTTTTTAGGAGCTTCCTTTTTCTAAGATTTGTTTAGTACCCTGAACTACCCCCAATATGGAAGATGGACAGGTTACGTCAGGGTAGGAAAAGAAATTAGAGAGGGATTTTACATTAAATAAATACTTATTATTCCATATTTTACTCCATTCTTTATTTTGCTAATACACCTTCCATCCCTATTTTACTAATAGAGCTGCATTCATGCATCTGATTTTCCTTATTCCCAGACCTCCTTCCCTAAAGTGTTTACAAATGTTGTCCCAGGCAATTAACGGCATTCTCCTTTTTTCCTCAGTACCTGTCCATAAAAAATTTCTCTAGTTTTGTTCAATAGCTTCAATAAATTTGTTAGGAATTTTGAAGAGACTTAAAGCATAAGTAGGTATGCTTTGAAGACTTGCTTTGAGGAGGGTTAACTTTCTTGCCTGACTTAGAAGATTTCCTTTCCATCCCGCAAGTTTCTTGCTGAATTTATTAATGAGTTCTTCCCAAAAGGCTTCAGGGACTTTTATCCCAAGAGGGAGACCCAGGTAGGTAAAGGGGAGAGAACCTATTGAGCATTCAAGGATTTTAGCTATTTTATTCTATCTCTGAATTGGGGTGTTAGTGAAGAACACAACACTTTTGTTCCAATTTATCAACTGTCCAAAGGCAGATGAATATAGATTTATAGCTTTCTTCAAAGTTCTTACTTCCTTAACTTCTGATTGCCCCATAAAGATAATATCATCAACGAATTGTCCATGGGAGCATATAAGCAAATGAGAAGAGGGTTTAAGACCCTTAAATAAACCTGTATAGACTAAGTCCCCTATATATCTTCCCATACAGTCGGCCATAATTACAAACAGAATGGGGGATATGGGGTCCCTTTGTCTCAATCCCCTTGACGGGTAAAAGAAATGGGATGAGATCCCATTTACCATTATAGCAATTGAGGTGGTAGATATCAATTGATAAATAATATCAACCACCTTTCTTTTAAAGCTGAAAGCTTTTAGACTGTTTGACAGGAATAACTAGTCCACCCTGTCATATGCTTTCGCGATATCCACTTTCATTATGAAACCTTCATTGTTTGAATTGAACAACGAATGAATATTCTCATGAATAGTAATTATAGAATTAAGGATTTGTCTACCTGGGATAAAACCATTTTGTTGTTCAGCAATAATTGAAGGGATCACTTGAATAAGTCTGGAAGTAAGCACTTTGGATATGATCTTATAGAAAGAGTTACACAAGCTTATCGGCCTGAACTGATCAGGTGAGTCAGCTCCAATCTTTTTAGGAATTAGACACAAAAAAGTAGAATTAACTTCCTTTAGCATCTGTTTGGCTCCAAAGAATTCCTTCACCGCATTACTTACGTCTTTACCAACAAATTTCCATAGTTTTTGAAAAAAGAACATGGGAAATCCATCTGGTCTTGGTGCTTTATCTCCTCCTAAAGAACAGACTGCTTTGAGGATTTCCTCATCCTTTGGTATAGAACATAACATTTTATTCTATTCTTTCGAGACCAAAGGTGGAACCACACGTAGGATATCAGCTTGGCTTTCCAAATTAATGTTTAAATCAGCCTTCATTAGGGAAAGAAAAAAGGATAGCATTTCCTCCTTGATTTTTTATTCCTCTAGAATCTTCTGATCTCCCTTTTTTAGGTATTGAATATGAGTTTTGGCTCTGTGCTTCAGAGTTGAGAGATGGAAGAACTTTTTGTTTCTGTCTCCTTCTTTCAACCATAAAAACCTATATCTTTGTCTCTAATAGATTTCTTCCTTAGTTATTATATCTTGATAGTGAGACAACTGTTGACTTTCTTCTGACAGGAGGTCTGAAGTGTATCCATCTTGCTGAATTTTTTCCTGGATTCTACTAATTTCCTCCTTGATAAGGTTTTTTTTCTCAAAGATATTTCCAAAATAATACTTTTTCCATTTCTTCACTTCTTTTTTAACATTTTTGAGCTTTGAAACGACTTTGAAGAGGGTCGTACCCTCAATAGGTATATTCCACCACTCTTCCATTTTTCTTTCAAATTGTGGATGCTGCAACCACATCTTTTCAAATCTGAAAGGGTGATTCTTTTTTAGATTCATTTTGGCTGCTGTGAAAAAAAGAGGATAATGATTCGAGCCTATTCTATGGCAAGCTTCCAACTTACATTTATATTCTTTAGTCCAGTTTGGAGAAATTAGGGCCCTATCAAGCTTGGCCTGCATACAATCTTTGCCAATTCTCTTATTGCTCCATGTAAACTGGATTCCCTGAAGCTCCATATCCATTAGTCCTTCTCTATTTATAAACTCCATTAGATCAAGTCTCCCTTCCAATTGAATAGTATTATCTCCCATTTTCTCATGATCATAGAGTGGTACATTAAAATCTCCCATTATGATCCACTGTCCACAATAGTCTTTGCTTTTGAAATTTGAGATAGTCTCCCAAACCTTTTTCATTTGGATCTTGACATTAGGAGCATATATATTCACAATATACCAACTTTCCTTTTGGTCAACACTAGTTATTTTAGCAATCATCAGATTTTTACTATCTATCAAGATAGATCCAGAGTAATGATTCTTCTTCCATAGCATCATAGTAGCCCCTGAAGCACCTTCAGAACTACTAGCCCTAATGGTATAATTTTTAAAGTCGTTGATCTATTCTACTTTTTTTTTTACTCATTTTGGTTTCTTGGAGTAAAAGGAAATTCGGCTTTTGATCTCTGACAAAATTCCTAACTATATCCAGTTTGTTAATACTATTTAACCCCCTAATATTCCAACTTAATATTTCATTTTTGATTTTTATTGGGTATATTCTAGCAGAGTTATCTGCCTTCCATCAGCAATATTTTTTTTACTTTCCTTATCCCTGATCTTCCTCAAAGATCTTTTTCCAGATTTATCCAGGGAACCAACATTCAGTTTTATCTTGGATTGTGCTTTAATTCCTTTTTCTTCTTTTTTCTGAGAAGGCCCAAGAGGATTCACCTTTGAGCTTCTTGTCTCAACATTTTTTATATGTTTCTTTTTCTCATCTTTTTGCTTTTGGTCTTCTGAGTTTTTTCCTTCCTCATCCATTTCTCCTGCGATGGGGACCCCTTCCACTAGTATGTTATTATCATCCTTAGATGACACCTAATTCTCCCCCAACTGGGTGGTAGTCGTCTCTCCTTCCTCTAAATTTTTTCCCCCTTCAGGCATCAATTCTCCTTCCTCTAGCCCATCGTTGTCCTTAACATCTTTAGTTTGATCTTCTTTACTTTGGTTATCAGCGATTTGGCTTAATAGGTTTGTATTTTCCTCTGTTAAATATTCAAACTTTCTGTTCTCTGGGTGCATCCCCTATTTTTCATTCTAGGTACTTTCTTTTATTAAAGAAATCTCTTTATCTCCTGTTATGTTTAGAACATCAGCCTCTTCAATAGAAGAGTCTTTATCCCCTTCTGTACATAAGTCTGTTAAAACTTCTTTATTTTTTCCTATCTTTCGATAGTCCTCTTTGATTTTCCATATTTTCTTTTCTTGAGTCCTAAAATTTTTCCCATCCTGGACATTTCTCGGATGTGTTTTACCTCTAAAGGGATAGTTCTTGACCCAGTGCCCCTATTTCTTACACACATAACAGGAGTTTGGCAAGTCTTCAAAGACAATCTCTTGGGTTTTCTTACCAAGCTTTGATATTAACTCCACTTTTTTTGGGAGGTGATTCAAGTCTGCCACTTTTACATAAATTCTAGCACTTTGGAGTTTAGTTCTTGAAGCCGTGGCATTATCCACTACCACTAGTTCACCAAATGAACTAGCTATTCCTTTCAATATGTCTTCATGCTAAAATTCTAAAGGGAGACCAGGAAGTCTAGCCCAAATAGGGGTAGTTAAGAAAAATGAATCTGATAAGTCCATATTTGGTTCCCATTTTTTGATTGTAAGAGAGCATTTTCCAAAATACCAAGGCCCTCCACTAAGAACCTTGTTCCAATCTTCTTTACAGTTGAAAATAAAAGAGAAGAAGCCATTCACCATTGGTGCAATGTCAACATCTCCACATATAGTCCATTTCTTTTTTACCATATTTCTAAGAGATTCTATGTTTGGTCTGGCTCCTAGAAATTTTCCCACTAATGTGAGTTCCATCGATGACATTGAGAAATCAAGTAAGGGATCTGGGATGAAAACTTGAAACTCACCTTTCTCCCAGCATGATTTAGATGTCACTGGTGGAAAAAGGGATTTCCCAGTCAATTTTTTTCCAAACAGCGATGACCAAGTCCTTTGTTCAAGGAGCCTTGTCTGTCTCTTAGGTGGTTTTTCCTTCTTATAATCAGCATTATCTTCCTCTTTCTCAATATACTGTTTTAGCACAATATTCAATGGGGGATTTCTGACCCCACTAGAGGGTTCATAAGCAAGTGGATACATACCTTTGTCAACGTCAACCAACGATCCTGACCCTCCATTTTTTCCTTCATCCTCTACTGTTCCCCCATGGTCTATCCCTCCTGCCAGATTCTCCCTAGTTCTTTTCCCACCCTCATGCATTCCAATTGATATAAACTCAGGAAGCATGTGGGTCATGGTTCATAAGATATTTTTTTTAACCTCATCGTTCATAAGCTATTTTTTTAACCTCATGGTTCATAAGATGTTGTTAGCTCATGTTGATGATGAAGAGTTCAAACATATATTTCCAATCAAGCCTAAAAGGATACTGAAGGATATTCAGTCTTATGAGAATATGGAGATCTAGGAAGCTTTTTAGTTTGTGTTATTTTAGTACCCTATGGAAAGGAGTGCATCTATTAGGCTTCATGGAAACACCATTTAATTAGCAGAAACATGGTGGATGTTTAGTTTGAGACAGAGATATTTGGGTTGTTGACTAAGCTTGATCTATGTTGAAAAGTGGTCTTGTAATATAAGTTCATATAAAGGAGGTATGCATAGATTAAGGGGTAACATGTTACTGTAATGCTTCATATTATATGTGTTGAGATTTTGGTGTAAGAAGGTATGGTTCCAAAATTTGTAGTATGTATGACCCTTTGTCATTAATGTCAAAGGGGAAGAAAGTTCAATAAGGAAGATTGACTAGATTGGGAGATATTTGAATAAATTTTTGCCATTAATGGAAAATGGGGAATTTTTCAGGAAATGGTGTCATTGATGTCAAGGTTGATGTTATGGATGTTAATTTTGATATCATTGATGTCAAGGTTGATGTCATTATTGTTAAGGTGCATCTGGTGAAGATATATGATGAGTGGTCTTTGAGATAATTTGAAGGAAAACTAATGTCTCTCTATTTAGAGATAATTTGAAGGAAACCTAATGATTTTTCTACTAGTTGATTTCAAGTTCAATGTCATGATTCAGGTTAGCTTGATGATTGTTAGTATTATCATAAAGAGGTTTGATGATCAAGTAATTAATAAAGCATGGTTATAAATATTTAGGTCTGCATTAGGTCATGAGGTCATGTTGATTAGAAAGATATTTTTTTAATTTTGTGATAATTTTGTATAGTGAGTACAAAATAATCATGTTTGACTATTAATCCTTGAGTATAAGGTGTCTTAAGAAGCCTAGTCATCACAAGCATAGTCATATCATGAGCATGTGCATGGTAAGCATCAAGAGGTATGATGTAATTTGAGGAGAATGAAAGGTATTTTATCAAGGTGTATAAGCATTAAGGAGTGTTTCAAGGTCATTTTTCAAGTTTAAAGTGATTAAGAAGCCTAATCATGGCACTAGTCATGACATGTAAAGTCCTAGTGAGATGGTTTGAGCATGGTGGCTTAGTGAGATGGATGATCATAAGCATAATAAGTTGTATGAGGTTGATTTAATATGTATGTGAATCATTTAATCACTCATGATATTCTTAAGGTGAGCCTATAGTGGTAGGACCTTCAGACCTAATATGCACCTATACCACCTCTAGACCCTACCTAACCTAATGAGGCATCATGAGCTATTGTCAAGACATATGAAGGATGTTTGGATATGTTTAAGCATGAGATAATTTTTATGGAATGAGAGTGAGGTTTTGATCATGACATTGAGGTATTGAGAACATGGAAGAAGCTTCACATGAAGGACAATTCAAGGCCTAGTAAGGTATGAAGACTATGGTGTAGAGAGAGAATATAATGCTAATGGGATATTAGTATCAGTTTCCAAGACAAGTGTGAGTATGTGAGAATTATCAAAGGTATTATATGTTATTTTAAGCATGTTCACATGGTTTTAGGTTTTGGTTTTCAAGATAAGGCATGAAAAGTAGTTTTGAGGTTTTTCATGTGTACAAAATGAAGGGTTCACAACTTGAGAAGGAATTTCAAGTGTTCATTGTCATGTGTAAACTCTACATGGGAACCTAATATATTAATTTTCTATGGGAAAAGGTTTTATCTCATAGTTTCATGCATTAGTTTATGGAATGAGGGGATAATCTTTTTGAATTAATACTAACAAAGGAAGATGGTTTAAACCCTAAAAGAACCCTAAAATATGTTGTTACAAAGTGCTCAAAATAGACTGGTATGGACATTTAATTTATTTTATGTTTTATTCACCTCTCCCATGCATCTCTAGGTGTGATTGATTTGTGAGGTGTGTGAGCAAACCCTACATGAAAGTGTTAGTTTCTTAGAGATTTGTTATAGCAATCAAAGTTGACAAAGTCAAAATATACAAATAATTAGATGGAGAAGGTTGAGAATTTTATTTTATGTCCATGGTGGTTTATGGATAGGTTCAAACCCTTAATTATGCTAAACTTTTCATCCAAGTTGACCAGTCACTAACAAGCATAATGGTGAAAATGGTGAGAAACCTAGGCAATAGTGAGAAGATGATTGAGTATGTGTTATCATGGAATAGGGATGAAACCAAGTGCATGGAGACATTTTTAAAAAAATTTAACAAATTTTAATTTTGGAGATAAGTTTTTGAGGTCAATAAATATCATGAAAATGTTGCTCATAAATTGACATGTCTGGTTCAGATGAGACAGTGAGGTACAAGGTCATGCGATTGATCTCTAAGACCAATATTTCCATTTGAATATATTTTATTTTTATCAAATAATGTTATATTTATCTCATTATATCATCCTAATGCATCATAGTTCTCTGTAAATGGTCATACAAGTGATTGAAGGTCATTATCACCATGACTGTGCTTTAAGGTAAACTAGCATTTCTAGGTAAGCAAGTTGTAGTGATGAGTTTGAGACTCCATGCCCTGAGTTGAAGAATATAATGTGTATGGTTTTTATATTTTATAAATTTATGTCCTATACATTATTTTTATAATTTTTGGTATTTATTTAAAGTGGTAAAAGTGTTGAAGCCAAAATGGCTTGACTAGCTAAGTGAGGTTTGTGAGAGAGAAGGTCAACAAATTGGTCTGCAAGACCAATAATTGTCTATTAGATATTAATATATTTTTTAGAGGTTTCTATAAGTATTTTTTAATATAATTTTCATGAATTTAAATTCATTTAGTGTGTTCTTTCAAGTATCATAAGTTTAAGTTTCCATGACTGTGTTTTGAGGCTAATTGGTAGTTTAGAGTGAGCATTTTGCAGAGAAGAGTTTGAGCCTATATACCCTGAGTTGAAGTGTCTAATGAAGTTTGTGATGAACATAAGGTAATGAGGTTTATAAATATTTTATTTATTTAAATTTTTTTAATCTAATTTGTGTTTTATCTTTAGTAATTTAAGATATAGACTTTCTAGGTATGATAGGCCTAATTGTGAACAGTACAAATGGTGTGCTCCAAGTGGTCATTCGAATCAAAAGGTGTCAGGGAGCCTATATGATTTTATAAGGGGTATATTTAAGTGGAATAGGATATGTTCCTAATTTTTGAGGTTTTTTAATGTGTTCTAAGGAATTCAAAGTGTAATGTGTCCTAAAGTATACCTAATGGGATTAGGTCTCCATGAGACCTAAGGATGAGATAAGGGTTAATTAAGGTAGGTCAGACCTAAAGGTACTCAAATCACAATTTATCCATTATTATGAGATTTATTAATATCTATTCCATGGATAAAATAATATTTTAAGGGTGTTTGGATGACCAATAATGATATGAATAAGAGGCTTGTATAAATACAATGCAATTTTAGGCCTATTTGTGTGTGAAGTGGGTAAGTGAACAAGATAGAACTTTGTTGAGAAGAAGGAGTTATTATAGGATTATATAAGATTAGTTATGAAAATTTTAAACAGGTTATGTGTATGAGGATCAAGGTCATATGACCTAATTATGCTTGAATAGACCTAATTGAGAAAAGAGACCTAAAAGGCAGTTTCAGAGGGCAATGAGTATGAAGAGTTTAAGAGGTGGTCATAATAAATTGGTTGAGAAACAATGTATAATAAATTTTATCAAATAAATCATGTTTCTAAGTTAGTTTTTATTCATCTAGGGGGTTGGTACTTGTTAAATCCTAGCTATATTGGTGCTTAGCTAGTTGGGATTGGCGCTCCATGCAAAGTGGGTGCTTTAATAAATTTGGTGTTTGTCTTATAAGATGATAGTAAATTTTCAGATATTAGTGGGTTTTATTACCTTGAGATTTTCCCAAATATTTAATGTTTTCTTATGTTTCATGCTTATGTGGATAGGTGTTTATTCTTACTATATCTATATGCTTATTTGAATGGTTCATGATTTCTTAAGTGAAATAGATAAAAAAGTTTTTGAAGATTGATTCACCCCCCTCTCAATCATTTGATTCAAAAAATCATCTAAGAGATGTTATTGCATGCCAATCATGACCTAATTGTTAACAAAATGTGAAGTTGGGACTGGTTGGATAGTTTTTAAAACATCTGATTGTTATTGCTATATCTAACTGGTAACGAAGGATCATTTACTCCAAATTCAATTATAGATTTAAAAATAAAGAAAGAAAATTCAGCCACTAAATCAAATTCAAATTTTCATAAATTAAGTCACCAAATTCCATTAATACAAGGGGATATATGTACACACTTATAGAGTCTAAGAGAATATTAGTAATGGTTACCATTTCTACCTTCTAAGAGATCTCCAACTCCTCAATTTTGAAATTTCATAGACCCCCCTATATCTTGTGCCTTATACACTCAAATATTCCTAATTTCCCCTCCATCTTACTATAATTGTTACTTCATCCTCAAACCCAAAGGTAGAACCTAAATACTAGGATACCACATTCTTAGTTGGCTCGACCAAGTTTAAGAATTATAATGATATATTCAAAGTAGCTGAGTAAGTATCTAGGTATTTAAACTTGGATGATGACCAAAAGTAAAGGTATGAGGATTATATTAGGTCCTAAAATATTTGAGTACTCCATAGAGTTTCTACCAAACCAGAGGCATTATCGTATACTGACCTATTAAGAAACATCCCCCATAACATCATTGGCATGCAAGATGTAGTCAATGAATAGGTATGATCACTCAAATATTAACATCAGGTTGCTGATATCTCAAGGAACACATTGAAGGTTTAATATTCCCTCCCATACTTATATTTATCCTACGATGTAGTGGTATTAATGGTTTTGATGGGGACCTACCATATATATGATGTTCTCCATGACTAGGTTGATAACCTATATTTTGAGTGGGTCAATAAGGAGGTCATTAATGATTACATAGTTTAGACCTTATGGGAGGAGGTATGGGTAGGCATGATCCTACTAAATTATCTATTTAGAGTCCAAGATTTCTATCACATCAATGAGTTATGGGTACCTCTCATACACATGATCCTTATACACTCGAATGTCTTGGACATGGGAGGATTGATCAATTTCAAATTGGTCCTTTCCATAATAGATGCCCAAGATAGAGATAAATTTTACATGATGAGCTACCTACTAGATTCAATCTATGGGATCCTCTCTTCAATACTTTAACCTTTTTGGTGTGGGTTCCTAGGGGATCAATGGTCTATGTGATTTTTTATATGCTGTATGGACACTAGTTTCACCATCACATCTTAAACATTTGTGACCATTTCTACCTGGTTGTATACAAAATCATTATGAGGTTCTAATGCCTAAGATCTCAAGGGAAATCAAGGATTATATCATAGCTATCATAGACTACTAACCATACAAGGATGACACTATGATCCAGATCATGCATTTCCTCAAAGAACCCCTCTACCTACCATATTACATTCTTGACCACCTAGAATAATAAGATATCACCTATTAATTGGTGGAAGTCATCTTTAGGTTATACATATAACATCAATATAAGGTGTGTATGCAACTCCTAATCACCATACAACACCATGTCTATAAGACCTTCCCCCTAATTCAAAATATGAAACTTGAGCATGACTCATTTTCCCTTCAAAAGTGAAAGGTATAGAAATTGGACCTTGAAGGGGTAATACAAGCTCATTTCATGAGGTACATAACCCACATCAACATCAAATACAACCATCAAACCAAATATGATGATGAGATTTATCTAAATGCTCCTAACAACTAGGAGGTGTTATCCTAAATAGTGTCCAAGAAGAAGAAAAAGAAGGGATAAAAAGCTCAATTAGGACCTTATTAACCTCTTCTTACTCATAATAATTTTGTGAATGACCCAACTCCAACAACACTATCCATTTCCTAAAGGATCTTACAAGGTTTCCCACCACCTTCTCCTTAAGCTCTAAGTACAATCACACTTCCACCAATAGCTCCTACTCCTCATTCTTTGGCTATACCTCTACCTCTTCTAGTTATTCCTCATGTTTTATATATGCATCTACCTCATCTATAATCTTTGATAATTAGGTCATGATAGAGCTATCCCCTAGTCTACATGATGTGAGATAACGTAGGTGTAACCCACTCAACCACTGGTACTTTAGCCTTTTAGATGTAGAACCCCTAACGTTTGATGTAGTAAATATCCATAGAGTGAGCCCAAATTGAGGAACCTAACATAAACCCATCTAGGTTCCCCCTCTCACACATTCATCTCCTCTTATTTCCCTTCTATCATTCACTCCTCTCACTTTCCAACTCCTAATGCTGGTTCTCACTAGTTCTTCTCTTCCCCCATAAGTTTCCCAAGTGGTTTTTCCTCTATTTATAATATTCCCCCTCCATATTCCACCCAAGTACCTTTGGCCTCAGTTATTTTAAGCATCCTTTCCTCCTCATTCCCTTCTTCTCCCTCCATTTCACAACATGGAGTCTTAGTGCATCCCTCAGGTGTACCTTTAGCATTAGGTATAACTATGGCCTTCAAGATCATATGAATTCCTAAAAGGACACTATTGGTGCCTACATAGGTTAGTTTGACACTCACCTTAGTAGCTCCAAGTCCTCTACCACTAGCCCTTGTAACTTATATTTTTTTGGTCTGACCATCTATTATAGTATTTGGAGTTGACTTGAGAAAGAGGCTAAAGAAGAAATAGAAGGTGACCCACACTTTATATCTAGTTCAAATGCCTTATAATCCAATTCAACCTTATTTATGATCCTCAACATCCCCTAAAACCTTATTAGAAACATATTGGTGCCTATTTTCTTATCCCCCTCTATCCATCACCTAGGATGCCATGGAACTAGTATTTAACCAACCCATCTCCTCCATGTTATTCAATGACCCATTCCTAGGGGAAATTATAGCTTAGGTAAAACTAACTTAGAAATAATGAAAATAGAAAATGTTCCCTTTGGCCTCACCTTTTTTTCTCCTTCCCTTTGTTCCCATGCACTTATTCCATCCCCCCTCCACCTCATCCTCTTCCTTGACCACCATTTCAGCCACATCTCCTAAAACCCCCACAACCTGAGGAATGGTTCTAAAGTCAAAAGTTTTGTAGATGATTATCTATAGTGAAATTAATTTGAACTAGAGCTTCAGCCATGAATTTGGGAGCATGAAGAGAATTCTCACATATACATTTGTCTAGGAGGGGAACCTAGTGGTATGGCAGACCCATTAAGATATATTTTCCCTCACCAAGGTGAGGATGTTTAATGAGGAGGAGAAGATGTCTTAGGAACCATTGTTTTTCCTTTAAGCTACACATGATATGTCCAAAAATATCTTATAGGACATGTAGAGCCAAGTCCAGAATCTAGAATCTTGAGTGAAGATCATTTTTCTAGTTAGGCTAATTGGGTAGGTTAAGGACACCCTTATGCTACTTTTCTCAATCCTTGGGAAAGTAGTGGAGACTTTGGCTGAGACCGACATGATTATCTAGTAAATTTTTTCCTACATGGAGAGGATTGTAGATATTGATGGTAAATGTTATAATCTATAGGTGGTGGTCAATAAGAGAATGTTCTTAGAGCTTAAACACATGTTGACTTCAGATTTGGGGTTATACCTAACATAAGCCATGAACATGAGGGCTAAAATAGAGGATTAGTTTTCATTGGCTTAAACTATAATAGGACCCTTGGAAGAGGGAAAAAATAAGATATTGAGCTAAATCAAAGAGTTCAATATCTCTATGTTATTCCATTGGATGGGACCTTTCTCAACCAAGGGGAATTTGGAGTCTACTTGGGTCAATTCAACCAGGTTATGAGAGAAAGATTGGCCAAGCCAAACTAGGAAAGGGCTTAGGTGATTCTTGGTCTATCATCTTAGTCCATCACAAACATCAACCATGAATCTATAGTTTAGGCATTAATGGAAGTACCCTTCTAAATCTCATGAAGATTGGTAGCTCAAGTTGAGGTAATCTTCAGGGAGCCCCCAATGAACCTAGTCATTATGGAAAATATTTTTACCTGGTGGTAGCCATGTTATAAGTGAATAGCTCCTAATAAAATTAATTATGAACTATTACTATATAACTACCTCCTTATGTCAATTAATTGGTCCCTTATAGATCTATTATAGGATTTTAGGGATTGTTTTATTTAACTTTTTAAATATGGTTATAACTATAATGAGTGGCTATCATGTCCCGTAATGGGATTCTCATGTTATTTTTAGGTGAGACTCAATCCTTTTATATATAAGGGAGAGTCATATTACATTATATGGTTGACCAAAATTTCTCAAAAGTATTGTTAAATTATAGCCAATATTTTAGATGTGTCTCCTTCATCACTCTAGACTATAAAAATTGACCCAGATTGATTATTATAACAAAATTCACCCTTTTAATGAATACAATATCTATTTTTATGTAAGAGGGGTTTTCATGAATTCAATTTTTTATTTCATATTCATGTTTAAATGATCATTAATTTTAGGTTAATTGGATTAACACTTTGATGATTTATGTATGCCATGGTTATGATGTGCTTAGTTATTATAATCACTATGTGAGTTCTTTCATTTCCAATTTGGTAGTGTTGATAATTTTTGTGTCAATATATAAATTATCATATGTTGTTTATGTGTTTTCAATAATAAACCCCTAGTTCTCATCATTAGTGAGAGATCACATTGAAGGCATACTCTTGATTCCCTTAGACTCCTCCCACTATATTTTTTCAGAGGTAGAACTCTAGTGAAACTTAGTCTATAGTGGTATAATTATGGTAGAGATAATTGGTTGAATTATTAATGCATTGAATTTACTTTATACTTGGAGGATCCCCTTTTATACCTTAATCTTCCCTCTATTTTGTGTTTGTTTCGTGGAATAAACATACCCTTTCCCCTTATGTTTAGAAATAATAAGCCCAATAATCAAGTTTTCATAACCATCTTTAACCTGTGTGAAAGACATTAGATTGAAATTTTAGTGGTAATAGTTT
This sequence comes from Torreya grandis, assembly GCA_037957365.1. NCBI lineage: Eukaryota > Viridiplantae > Streptophyta > Pinopsida > Cupressales > Taxaceae > Torreya > Torreya grandis. Next base: position 1,174,234 of record JARHVA010001365.1, read on the forward strand.
ATCTCTTGGAGACTATTAATGTAGATTCCATTTATGAAGTCTAATACTTGCATCTATGCCCTAGGTTTATCCCAAATCAACCCTAAAGTAGAGGACAAAAGTCTATATTTTTCTCCACCTTCCCATTTTTATGGATTTCTTAACCTCATGGGTGTCTCATAAGAAGGAGTAGATTGGAGTGAATAATAATTGGCACTAGAATGAGGGCCTATCATAATTAATTCATGATTATTATTTATTTTTTTATGTATATTTAGATTTTGGTTTACTAGTAGTCATATGCTAACTAATATTTGATTATGAATCATCCTAGAGACTACTATACATGTTACCAAAGCTAGGTCTTGCTGAGGTGAATTGGTAATTTCCCTCTAATTTTCCATAGAAAACCTAGGTCCAACCAACCTATGCCTACCATGATTCATATAAATTCATTTATGTAACCTATCCCAAATTTAAAGCCTAAGATGGCATATTTAGCTATCTTAGCCATTAAATCCTAGTAGTTATCCATGATTTACCTAATAACCTAAAGAAGTATCATTCTCATTTCAACCCTAGTGTTGTATGAACTATAGAGGAACACATAACCTCTTATAAGGATTCCCTGAGACTCCTAAATGTAGAACATGAGGATGTGGTATGCATTTTTCTCCCTTTACCTTAATGGAATCTACATATGATTGGTTCCTAAACCCTCTTAAAGACTCTATCCCAAGTTAGGACCATTTAAATTATGCTTTCCTCTCCCAATTTAGGCAAGTTATATATCATAATGTCCTATACTAGTAGTTTGATTTCATAAAAATGCATCCTAATGAGCCTAGTAGAAACTTCAATTCCATGTTTTACAAGATGTATAGTTGGGTAACCTCAACTAGAGATTATAATTTATAAGAATGAATTAGACACTTAGATGGTCATGCTCCTAAATAGGGTCCTATTAATAATATACCTATCCTCAATTTATGTAGGGGCATAAAATTGGATATACAACTGAAACCCCAATGTCACACAATGACCCCCACTCCCAGTACCTTACCATATATGTCTACATTAAACATATTGCCTAGTATTGATCATAATATGCCTATGCCTTATCCACTCCCTATAACACATAAAGTCTAAATGGGATATCCTATTTAAAACCAAAAATTGGGTTTACTAAACCCAAGGAGCTAAGAATGGATTCCTTAAAATCAACATCAAGTGATATTAGTCGTGGCTAACAATACCCAAACCTCATCTCAAGAATCCACTAAAACTAAGTTGTATGTCATTAAATGGATGGTAAAAAATATATAAATTAATTCCTATGGATATATAGATAGGTGAGTAACTCTAATGTATAAATATCCAATAAAAACTTCACATATCAAAGACCAAATAGGAGCCATCCTCATAATCCCCTAGAACCTTCACCCAATAAGTTTTTCGAGATCAATATATTTGAGATATCCTTACCTAATTATTTTTGAGTAAATAACATGTTAGCACATGTGTAACTATATTTCATAGAGTTTGGTTCTACTTTCAAGATTTTCTAAAAGGAAATGGAAGAATACAAGGTGGTTCTCAATCATCCAAAATCCTCTAAATCGGGTATGGCTCCTAGTACTGTTATGGTGTTAGAAACCATAAAATTCCTATATAAGAAGAAACTGATCTAACAAAGTGTATTATTGAGGTGAAATAATTTTATTAGTTTCAAAGGAGTAATTTTACCCTTAGGAATAGGCAACAGTAACAACCCCTTACTACCTCAACACCCCCAAATAATGATGTGACCCCACTAGACCAAAATTCTACAAATGATCCCTCACCTCTAAGACCTCAAGAACCTAAGGAACCTTTGGAAACCCCACCAATACAAATTAAAGGAGGTAAAACATAGTAAGGGATATGAAAAATATCAAGGATAACATTACACTTCATAAGCTTAGTCAAGTCATGGAGCAATAAGATCTTTTATGGAAGTCTCTGATTCAAAATCTAACCCCACAAGCCCATCCAAAATTGAGAATAACACACAAAAATGTGCTCATTCATATGAATAATATGGAGGTCCCTCCTTTATTTTTAACCATCTAGTTGTTTAGAATGAATCTGCATAAATGTTTAGTATATTTAAGAGCCTCAGCCAATGTGATGTCAACTGGCATATGTCAACAACTTGGCCTAGCCCCCATAAAGTTAGATAAGGTAGTAGTATAGATATATAATTCATAGGTGAAAGTGATAGAATATTTTTAAATGTCCACATCTATTTAGAATTTGAGCCTAGGATTTAACACTTTATAAACATCCAAGTGGTGTATATCTCAAAAGCTTATGGCATGCTCCTCAGTAGATATTGGTATAAAGCTCTAAATGGGTATATGGCCATAGTTTTCTCCCATATGTGGTTTTCATGTAGAGGAGTATCCAAAAAAATAAAGTTAGATATACCACCATGCATGAATAATATTATAACTAAATAATATTCCATTAATGATAAAATGAACTTGGTTTCCTCATACCTAAGGATCGACACATTGATCAAAAAGCCCCCAAAACCCAAACCAGTCATAGCCCAGGTCTTCTTGCCTTGTGGTCTCTTTATATAGCTGGGGTATGCTCCAAACAAGGTATTGAAGCTGGTGTTATACTCATAGAACCCCTAGGAAAGAAACATCTAGCATCATATAGGTTTTAGTTTCCTTGCACAAATAACCTGATTGAGTACAAAGATCTAATCATAGGATTATAATTTGCATTAAGACATGAGGAAAATGAACTAACAATATTTAGCAACTCTGAACTAGTGGTTATCCATATCAAGACTAAGTTTTAGTGGAAACTATCATACCTTAGAAGGTATAAACATAGAGTTTAGGACCTAATCAATATGATCAATGCATTCAATAGTATCCTTATTCCCTAAGAGGAAAATAAAGTAGTAGACTCACTAGTATCCACAATAGCAAACCTAAACCCTATGGATGACATGGAGTTACAATAATTATTTTTAGAACTAGTCCCATGTCCTTTTATCTTAGATAACATGACAAACATCCAAGTCTTTGAAGATGACTAGAAAATCATCCAGTTCCTTGGTAGTAAGGTGATATTTGAGAAACAAATCATAGATGAAAAAGACTAAGACAACCCAAGAATGAGTTGGATAAGGATGAGATCCTAAATATTCAGGGGAACTAGATCTCAAAGGGGATGGTCTCCTTGATAAAATCATTTAATGAGTTAAACCCCACCTTTTATACTAAAAAACCCAAGTTTGAAGAACAAAAGTGTTGACTCATTAATTCAACCCTATAGAGAATATATAGATGGTTAATGTTGGTCCATATTAGATGAACCCCAAATTAGATAAATTATGAAGATTACTACTGATATAGAAGTACACGTTTATTGGGCCTATGGAGACCTTAAGGTTTTTGACTTGAGAGTAATCACTTATAGTATCCCCTTAAAACCTATCCAAAAAACCTTTAGATAAAGGCATAGGTTGGTGAACCCAGTCCTAGATCCCCTGATACATAAGGAATTCCATATTTTACTATCATTAGGGATAATTTTCTTAGTTTTCCACTCCACTTAGGTGGCTAACATAGTCTCAATGAAAAACAAGAATGGATAAATCCACATGTGTGTGGATTTCTAAAACTTTAATCAGGGCTCAAATAAATATAACTTCCCATTTCCCTCCCTATACAAGGTGATCTAGATAGTGAAAGGGTATCAAATTATATCCTCCTTAAATGGATTCTCAATATACAACTAGGTTTTTGTCAACCCCATATTTAGAACTAAGCTTGCTTTCACCACCAAGTGGATACATTCAATTATAAATAGATTCCTTTTGGAATAATAAATATTGGTAACACTATGTAAAGGGTAATGGATTTCACTTTTTAGGGACTAATAGGTAAGTGTATAATAATATATATGGATAACCTAACTTTGTTTTAAAAATATAGGTCAAGCCATGTGCACCACTTAAAAAAGTTATTTGAAATATGTAGAACGTATGGAATTTCCTTGAACCCAAAGAAGATAATTTTTAGTGTCACCAAAGGTAAGCTTCTCAGTCACATTATCACAAAATAAGGTATTGCTATCAACCCCAAAAGGTCATATGTATTTATAAACTACCTTTACGTAAAAGCAAAAAGGAACTAAAATATTTCTTTAGGAAAACCAACTTTGTGCATAAATTTATTTCTAGATTTACTAAAATAGTGAATACCTTGAATGAAATTTTAAAATAGGATGATAAATTAGAGTGGAATGTATAATCAAAGAAAGCTTTCCAGGATATCAAAGATGTAACCATGAAATCCCTAGTATTCATCAACCTAGACTATATGCAAGAATTCTATGTCTATCCCTTTGCTTCAAAGCACACAATTTCCATTTGTCTCACCTAAAGGTTATAGGGAGAAGGAAACCCCATGGATTTTATGAGCACTAATATTAAAGATGTCAAGCTTAGATAGTATACCTTGGACAAGCATGCATATGCCTCGGTCAAGGTAGTGAATAAATTCAGACATTACATCCTTTGGAATAGAGTACATGCCATTGTCTTAGACCCATATATAAATAAAATGTTTGGACATAATGAGCTAAGTGAAATAAGAGGTTGATATAGGACAAAATTACAATATTATGACTTGGAAATCAAGACAACCAAACTAGTTAGAGGATAAGGCCTTACTCAAATGATAATGGTAATAGACCCTAGGATCATGGCACACTAAGTAGACCAATATAGGGTAATAAAATTGGATTGGTATGCCCTAGTAAATCACTTTTTACTCTATGGAAGTGCACCCCTGGAACTCAACTGCACATAGAGAAGAGCTCTTTAGTTAAAGGCCACATATTATTTGCTAAAGAATAGAGTTCTCTTTAAAAGAAACCATGAAAGAATCTACCTCCAATGTATATCACTAGAAGTGGATAAAGATATAATTTCAACTTTCCATCAAAAATTGGGATCCATCCATCCCATAGAAAATGCCATGGCTCACAAAGTTCTCTGGGTAGGTTATTACTAGCCCACACTATTCAGAGATGTTCACACTCATGTTTATTTATTCCATCAATGTTAGACATTTAATAAGAGGGAAACACATGCCAAAATTCAAATAAAACTAAATGTAGATTCTATGTCATTTTCATGATGGGGATTGGATTTCATAGGGGTGATTAAACCCATTTTATTATTTGGTCATAAGTTCATCCTTATAGGGATAGATTAATACACCAAATAGTCTAAGGCAATTGTAACCAAAAGGATCACTGCTACCAGAGTCTTAAAATTCTAAGAGAACACAATAACCACCAATTTTAGGGTTCGTTTTTCCTTAGTATGTGATAATGGCCCCACCTTTCGATTTATGGAATTTATAGAATGGGCCTATGATAATGGGATCATGTTGAAGTTCTCATCCAATCACTACCCACAAGGGAATAGATTGGTATAATCCACCAACAAAAAATTTATCGATGCCATCAAGAAATTAGCTAGAGAGAATCCTTAGGAATGACACTCAATCCTAAAGTTCACTCTATGGTAAAATCACACTATTTATAAACAAGACCTCAAAATCTCTCCTTTCCTTCTATTCTATGGATTGAATCCAATCGTGTTATTCACTCTTAAGTTGTCAACTTATAATTTTATGTATCGGTTCATGGAAGTGGATGACAAGGTGAGTTTTAGGTTTTTAGACCTGATTCAGTTAGAGTAATCTTGGGATGAATCTCTATTGAGATTTAGAAAACATCAAGATACAATCAAAAGATGGTTTAATAAGAGGGAAAAGATCAAAACCTTCATAATACATAGCCTAGTTCTAATGTGGGACAAGTCCCATGAAAATAAAGTCCAACATTCAAAATTTAATCCCTTCTATATTGGTATGTACTAGATAGAAAAAATCCTGGGCCAAAATGTCTTTCATTTCAAGGATCTTATTAAGAATTATGTCAAGATAAAATCAAAAGCACAAGAGAAGAAGAGAGAGAACTATGAGTTTCTAGTGAGAAAAGGAGGAGAGAAAGATCTCTTTTTATAGAGATAGAAAAGGAAAATGGGAGTTATATAGAACCCCATTATGACCTTATAATCCCTCCAACTATGTGTGACTTGTGTCTTAATCCCTTATAAAGAGAAGGGAGGTGTGTGCCATGTGGGGAAGGGAGAGTTACATATAAGTAACTCTAAAGAAAATAAGTGGATTGATGAGGTAAGTGACACTTCATAAAGGTACTAATACAATACATTTATAAATATAATAAATACACAAATAACTAAGACTTAGGATATACCTATAAACTTAGAAAGGACCAAAATTAGGTTAATTCTCTAACACTCCCCCTTAAGCTTAAATGTGGGGTTACAAACATGGAGAGAACCTTTAAAAATAAAGAAGTTAAAATTACATAGTACTCCCCCTTAATAGAAAATTTTTTCAAGAGGAATTAAAAAAATTTAGAGAGAAGAAAGAAGAGAAAGTTATACCAAAAGTGGTAAGAAAATGTGATCACCAAGAATCTTTAAAAAATCCTCTTCAGACAAGGTGGTCAATCCACTATGGAACAAAGACCAACTAAAAGGAGTAATGATCCATATACCTACAAAATAAACAAGTTGACACCAAAATTTCAAGTTAAGTACCAATTATACTAAAAATACAATCTACATACATAAAATAATAAAATTAGATGTACAACTAGGTAAATTTGAACAAAAGATAAATTCCATCATAAAGTTTGTAAACCTGCATGAAAAAACATTAGTCACAAAAGCTCTAAATAAAACATATATCCTTTTCAATAAAAATCAAGGAATGTATAAAATGTTTATTTTAATCAAAATAGAGACAAAAAAGATTTGTCACTTGCAAAATATATTCTACATGAATCATTAGAATAATTATCGCAAAAAGACATATCAAAATCTCTAGAAAATTTATCAGTTTTAGGAATCCAAACACTTTAACCTTAAAGGTAAAAAATTTATTCACTTTATAATAATGCACAATATCATGCATGGACTTATCACAATATTTTCATGGGTACAACTTCAAACATTTATATATACAATGCCCATGTTTTCCACAATGTGTTTAATGTTTAACATTTTTGACCAAAGCATGAGCATTAGAAGCATTATAATCGAAAGAAGTTGTATTATAAGTCCTTCAATTTGGAGGATAATAAGATATAAAATTTTGAATAGAATTATTTTAATCATTAAAATAAACATAAACTAAAGACCTTTCGAATTTGCATTGGAAGTAGGCAAAAGAGGTTTGATAATACTGTCGTGACACTTACCAAGTGCACTACTCGAATAGCCCATATTTTGCATTATTTTTAAGCCAGGGTTTGTAATAGAAGTTTTAAAAGACATTTTATGTGTTTAAAAATTACAAGGATTTAAATAAGATTTAATGTTTATAAAATCATAAATAGAGTGATTACTATTTATAAAAGATGCAAATTTAGCATTTAATGCATTAATAGAAGATTGCATTTCTCTGCATGTGCATGAAATGAGTTTTTCAAGGCAATAATAGTAATATTTTGATAATGAATTTAATTTTTAAGTGTAATTATTTATTTATTTTTGAAAAAATAAATTGCATAATTTTATTAAAAATTAAAAAAGACCAATTTAAAGGCCATGAGAACAATAATGTTGATTTAGGGGTTATTTTAAAAAAATCAATTATTACAAACATAAATTAATTTAATGAACACTTTAAAATATTCATTTTTTAAAAAAATAAAGATAAATTTACTTGTAAATGTAATAATAAGATTTATTTCAAGATCGACAAAAATATTATTATAAAAAACTTTAATTTTTAAGAATAATTTCCTTTAAAAAAATTACCTCTTTTGAATTTAAAATAAATATCTATAAATGAAATATGGATTAATTTGTCATAAAATATAAAATTTATAAAAGACAAAAGTTAATTTTGACTTATTTTCCTCTCTTTTTTAAAGATCCTTCTCTTGTTTTGAATAAAAAATCCTTTACCCATGGTAAAAGGATGATCAAGGCTTATGAAATACTTTTAGATTGATTTGATGTAATAAAAAAAATATATCAAACAAAGTTGAAAATATTAACTAAAGAAAAACTAATTTCTCATGAAATAATAAAAGATAACATTAAAAATTCTTAAGGTATATATGAAACATCAAACTTCCACTTATGATACCAAAGACAATTTCTCATTAATGATGACTTGAGCGACATATTTCAAAAGAGAAACAATACACCACTAAGAGGTAGAATATTAGATTATTTTAAAATGTGAATATAATAAGGCTTTTAGTAAAATACATGTTGGTTTTGATTTAAATAATAATTAAAAAAAAACCAAACTATTGAAAGAAAGTGATTTAAGATTTAAACATAAAAAAGTATTAAGTTTGATTAATCCAAAACATGCTAAGGTAAAGGCAATTAAAAAATGTTAATAGAATTAATTGTAAACTTGATTATCATGAATGATAAAATAATTTTGTGTATCCCAGAAAAAGATAAAACTTTAATGAATGAATACCACATTTTCAAAAAAATAACTCCACATTCAAATTAGATAGAGTTGCCACGCCTTATAAACAATAACAGTTAATAAAATCCAACTAGTAAGAGTAACGTACTAAAAATTAATGCATCCAAGTTTGGTGATGCACTATGAAGGAGGTTTAATTTTTCAATAGAGATGCAAGGGTATAAACTTGATCATAGTGAATCCTACAAAATATAAATTGTTGCTACACATAAGGGTTCTTCAAAGAAATTTATTACTACAAAAAGCACCCAGCTAAGAAGTGCCCAATTATGAAGGATTTACCAGAATAAAATAAGACATGTTACTCTGATTAAATAAAATGAAACGGAAAACTATACAAGGCAAAGATAAAAAAAAGTTGACCAGAAATAGATTTTAAAAAAATCTAAAATATAAAGATTTTATTACTGGTAATGATAATAAAATCTTCAAAATTTAATATAGAGTTGAATGAATATTGAATCTTTTTTAATATAAAAAAAACACAAAATATAAATCAAGAGAAATCTAATATTTGAATTATTTCTACAGCAGATAAGAAAAAAACTAATTAATAAAACCAAAATTAAATTTGAATGCTCTTTTTTTTTAACTTGATTTTTAAAAAACACAGTCATAGTTTTGAGAATTTCTCTCAAACCATGATCTAGGTTTATACCAAAATTTTATATCAATATCTTAGGTATAAAATAAAAAATAATTTAAATTTCAAAGCAAAATAATAAGTCAATAAAAATATATAACTAGGTGAGAGTGATGGTTATGTAAAAAAGGGTTTATTCATCACCAAAAAACCTACAACATGAAGTTAGAAGGCTAAAAAAAGGAGATTCATCTAAGAAATACATACACAACACCTTAGATTATAGGTTTAAGCAATTAAGGTGAGAAAAATTTGGTGGACCAAAAAGTAATGCAAAAGGTGAGCACTTACAAAATAACTGTGATTCCTCCTTAAATCTGCACTCACAATCCAACATTAAAAGGTGACCTACTCTGATACCATATTAAGAATTATGTCAAGATTGAATCAAAAGCACAAGAGAAGAAGAGAGATAACTATGAGTTTTCAATGAGAAAAAGAAGAGAGGAGAGTAAAATGAGAGTTACATAGAACCCCATTATGACCTTACAAGCCTTCCAAGTGTGTTTTACTTGTGTCCTAATCCCTTACAAAGATAAAGGAGGTGTGTCATGTCAGGAATGGAGAGTTACATACAAGTAACTCTAAATCCAACAAGTGGATTGATAAGGTGGGTGACACCTCATAAAGGTAAGAATAAAATGCATTTATAAATATAATAAATTCACAAATAACTAAGACTTAGGATAAACCTATAAACTTGAGAAGGACCCAAATTAAGTTTAATTATCCAACAGATCTCGAGGACAATGAGATAGCACTCCAAATAAAATAGGTAGTTATTGAAGCACTATTTATAGGTTGTCCCTTCTGATGTAGTTTTTGAGTAATCTAATTAGGAGATGGTAATGTATATATTAGATAGGTTTGCTTTTGTCATGTGTTTATTTTTTATACATGCTTTTATTTTATTTTACTTTTACCCCTCTTATTCCCTCTTTATTTTTAAATGTTCCTCTAACACTTAGCCCTTGTTAGTAACTACTCTAGGTGATGGTTGAAGCTCGAAAGGATTGAACATAAGTAAGAAGGCTCAAGTTGAAACCTTTGATCAAAGCAATTCTAGGATAGTAATGTTAACTATTGACATCCCATATCTGAGAGGCCAATGATTTTGAGAGAAATAGGTGGATTTTATAATAATATACACCCCAATAGAGCCACGAAGATACACTTAAAATAATGTCACAAGAAAATACCAAATTAATCAAAGACTTACTAGCTATTTAGGAGTTCCTCTTTATCCATTCACCCTTAGCTTGGTCCCAAACCCTCAATAGACAAGACTGATAAATGATGATCTTTTCATGAGAAGCTTAGAAAATAATAAATAAAGCATGTGGAATCTAAATTATGAGTTACCTCAAAAGAGATATATAGGTAATATCCATTGCATGCTTTCCATCCTAGCTAGTAGTGGATCAAGACCATGAACAAGACCAAAGGCATATCTTTCAGGGCTATGGATGCTCATATGGTAGTAGAAAAATGCCCCAACCATTCCTCTCAGGCCATCAAGCTAAAAACACCCCAAATGAAGTTTGATAACCAATCTAGCCTTAATTACTCAAAATTTGAGTTGAAATAAAAAGTGGAAATTACTTATTACACACACTGGTGATCATCTATGAGGTGGAATATTCATATGCCACTTTCTATTATGAGACTCTAATGCCTTATATTTTATGTGGTCAACAAAGATTCACCTTATAGTCTCTTTGTTAAGAAAGGAAAGAAAAGTAAACTTATCAGGTTTTAATTGCTCCTCATCACTTTCCCTACGGAAGTCACCATTTGTTATGGCTAACACTTTTTCTTTTATTCAAAATGGGGGAAGTCTATAAAAATTCTCATGATCCAAAGCTTTAAATTTATATCTTTTTTTCTCATCAACAATACCTACTCAAATCCTTAGAATATGTATATATATATATATATATATATATATATATCACTTTGATTTCCCTAGGAAGTAATAGGTTTCCTTTATTTTTTATTTTTAAAACTAAGGAGTATCTATTGTTTTTATGAAATCATGTCACTAAAGTTGTACGTTGGATTTCACTATAATCTCCTAGAGTCTCATTCCCTTCCTAGATCAACAGACCCATTACCCTCCATAGAAAATTGAGATATCCATAACATACAAGTAAGAAATAATTATCATGTTACTTTTATTTTCTTACTTAGTCATTTTATGAATTTTATAGAGCTTGATTGAATATCAAGGCACCATGTCACCATGAGTTATAGTATCTAGTCCCCCAGACCTATCAAATATTTTAGATCTTGGGAGAGCTCATGCAAATGAAAAGGTGCCACATCACCATAATTAAAAGAAGTTAGTTCCCTAGACCTATCATAGATGTCAAAACTTGGTCAAATGGGAAGGTCCATGTCACCATGAGTCAGAGCATCTAGTCTCTCAGACATGTAAGAAATGTTAGAGCTTAGGAGAACTTAGCTGAATGGGAAGGTACCACATCACCACAGTCAAATCAACTAATCTCCTAGACCTATGAGATATGTTAGATTCCAAGAGAGATTGATTTAATAGGAAGGCACCACATCTCCATTATTTAGATCATATAATCTCCTAGACTTTCTAGAGATGTCAAATCCTAAGAGAGCCTAGCTAAATGAGAAGGAACCACATCACCACTAGTTAGAAGGAAGGGTCCCCTAGACCTGTAAGAGATGTAAGATCTCAAGAGATCTTGGTTTAATGGGAAGGTGCCATGTTTCCATATATGTGTATGAACTAGTAGACACATAAGGCCTTGAGAAGGTCATAATAAATTATAGATGAAACCTAAGAACCAATCAAGATGTGCCACATGTCCCTAGGTGAAACATCACCTAGCCTAGGGGAATGAAGTGAAGTACAAATCCATGCTTAGGTGCCAACCATTATTGGTAAGATTAATGAGTAAATAACACATATCATACAATAATATTTAGTTGAAAATATTCTAAGAGATGTGATCCCATGCCTACCATGCACTGGGCATTAATAAAATGCGAAGTTAGACCTTATTGGATAGTTTTAAAATCATCCCATCACCATTTTTATATCCAAATAATGATGTAGGATCATCAGCTCCAAATTAAATTCTATATTTAGAAATAAAGAGAGAAATTCTAACCACCAACTCAAATTTGAATTCATAATAAGTGAGCCACGAAATGCCATTAATATATGGGGGTTATATGCACATGTTTATAAATCCAAAGAGAAGTTAACTAATGGTTACCATTATTGCCTTCAAATAAATATTTAACTCCTTGTTTTTAAAATTCCATAGAACCCCCTATATCCCATGCCTTTTTCACTCAAAGCTTCATAATTACCCCTCTATCCTAATCCAATGGTTATTTCATCCTAAAACCTATAGGTAGAACCCAAATATTGGGACACCGTATTCCCAACTAGGCTGACTAATTTTAATCATTTTAATGTGTTAGAATACAACTATATATTGAGAGGGGGTAAATTAGTATACTAATTAACTTAATCCTTTTCCTAAATTTTAAATGTAGATTTAAACTATATGCAAGGATTACATACACACAAATAGACACAACACTAGATATACCATGAAAAACCTAATATGGGAAAACCACCATTAGAATAGTTGTTAGAATATACTACTATAATCTTGCCTCACAATAAATAACCACACATGTTATAATGTTTAAGGGCACCAACCCTAAGGAAACATTGATCCCTTAATTTAAGAGAACCTACTCTAAGGAACCACCCACTCCCTAACTAAGAACCAACTTAGCTTATCTTATGGCACCTAAATATAAAAGTATACTATGGAGCTACAACTGCATATTATAGTATAGATTCATAAATGAATCCAATTTTGTGTTCCCTATTACAGGTATGGTCTATATCTACTCATGCTCTACACTTCATCTCTCTTCTCTTCCACTCTACCTCTCTACTTATATGTCTCTATATATATCTATTTGACATAATTCAATAATACCAATACTTATATCCTAGATGACATATATATAAGAAATAGATATAGGGTTTGTATCTCATCTATGTTCACACTAGTTTGCCAACACATCACACTCAATTCTATTAGACTTTAGTTCATGTCTTTAACTGCAAGTTTCTTGTGTCTTGAACTCCTGTTCCACTGCCATGATTCTTTTTCTCATTAATATTTATAGAATATACTAGGATTTAGTTTTTATTCACATGCCATATTCCATAAATTTGATCGATCATTGCAATCAATATCATTAAATATATCATAATTTATGGCTTAATTGTAAGTTCATATGCTTGACCATTAAGAAGATGACCATTTATATTAAGTTTGGTGCCATGATTTGATGGTCTTCATTAAAATTTCTCAACTTTAAAACATGTTCATTGGATTAAGTTATGACAATCTTATGCACTTTATTCGATCTTTATATGCCTTTAGACTTTAACTTTTTAACTTTAAAATGTGTCCATTTATCTTTTTGATCTGAGCTCCCACACGATATTAGATATTCATAATTGCATAAATTTTATCTCTAACTATGGTTAAACATAGAACACTTGTCCTAATCTTATTTCATCCTTAGTATTTGGAATGAATATGCTCCATCGATCTCATCAATTGCTCACTATTTGATATTCTTCAAGCTCAAACTTTATCTTTGATGAGTTTTCATGAATGTGACACTTGTAATTAGCACACACCTTTTTCAAATTAATTTTAGTTCCCCATATTGAGACACTTTACATTCCCACATTTCTCATTGACTATTTGACTTTAAATTACATCATAGATTTACTATTCAAGCTCTATGATTGTGACACTTGTCACTAGAACATTCACTTATAGGTGCCTTTGACAGATTGACTTCATTATGCATCATATGATACTTAATTTAGGATTAAGTGCTATCCATTATATCTTATAAAAATCTCAAACTTTATCTTTTACAAATTTGAATAAGTATGGGGACCATCTCAATATTCATGGAAGGATAAATTTACACCTTCATATATTTTGCTCTGCTTATTTGCCTATTCTGAAATTTAGACCATATAAACTAAGTATGATAATGAAAAAACACATATACTCATCTATTATTGAATCCTCCACACATGATATATATAATGACATTAATTTTATCACTTATATTACTCTACCATAGAGCTAACTATGCTTAGAACTGCCTAAAAGGCAAACTTTGTTCTCACATAACTTTTGATGTACTTCATCACATGATCTATAATTTAGTGAATAAGATCCTCTCACATAGGGGATTCCATCCATTTATTCATATTATCTATAAAATTTCATACATGAAATATATTACATCATAAAAATTCCTACTCAACTTTTTCTTGCCATCAACAAATTTGTCTATGGGAAAACATTGTAAAATACCTAGGGACCCAACTTTGATCATGCATATCTTTTGTCGCACTACATCATATAACCTAATATTTAGTGCATAAAAATTAGGCATAAAAATGAAAAAACCCATATTATAATTATATCCTAACACCTCCATGTGTGAAAATTTTAACCTCATGAACACGATTACTTGGCTCTACTCAAAACCTTTTACAAATTTGGCTAAGTATATACACTTAGTGAATTATGTCTGAGTAGCCAAATTTGCATCCCTATATCTTAAAATGAACTTCATAACATGGCTTAAAATTTAGTTCATAATAACTAGGGACTAATGTGATCACAACCATATGCCCAACTCCCCTAGACTCATTCACATGTGGCAATGGTGACATCAACAAACTACCTACTCATATTTTTCTCTATAGACCCAAAATGTCTAGATGAATAATATAAGGAACCATATGAATTCCATAAGCACTTTAATCATATTTGACCTTAGATAAGATCCCTTACACATATTCAAGTCACCATACTCATCTCTAAACATCAATGGCATCCATAATGCCAATAATCTCTCTTTTGATATTAATGAAAATCATATTGCCAATAATCTTCCCCTTTGTCATTGATGGCACACCAAATTATATGATCTTATAATATTTTGGAAAACTAAATGATTTGATATTATAATAGTATGATCCTTCTCTAGCATTGCTTGCATTGGCTTCTAATGAGTATGAACTAAATCTGTTTATACAAAACTTGCTCCCCCTTAGGCAATGAATCATTTTCCAAAACACAACTTGGATACATGCTTTAATTTTATTTAACATTTGTACTTTTTCTCCAAAATTTTTTAGAGAAAATTTGTACTTATTATCCCCCTTTTACATAAATGGAAAATGGACTCCATCTTTCTCAAATTTGTCCAAATGTTTCTCTCTTTTATCAAATAAATGAGTTTATCCAAGAATCTACAACCATCAACTCATTATAAATTTATAAGATTATGCATACCTGAGTTTCCTTTTACCTCTTCTTCTAGTGATTAACAAATCTTATATGATATTCCCCATAGACTCATTCCCTATCACTAGGATCTAGTGATGTGATTTAGGATCTATCACTCCCAATTTTTATCTCATTTCATTGCTTAAGCATTTTCAAATCTCCATACCCCATGAAAAACCATCATACAGGCTTACTAGCCTTCTCTCTCATATTTAACTACATACTCCTTTGATCCTAAGACCTAACCAATTACAAATATTCTCTTTGTTTATGCTTGAGGATTCAATACATTGTTAAAACACCTAACTTGGTTTGATCAAGTCATTATCACAACCTACTTGAGTTATTATTTGTAGTAGACATCATAACATCTTCAACATGACTGACATGTTTTATATATGCTCCCCTTCACATCATGCATAGTTCCTCAATCCATTCATACTATCTGAGTTAGCTTTCCCTAACTCCATACTGCATCTTCCCAAGCTTGGCCCTTCAAGAACATCTATTTTGCATAGGAAATTATCATACCTTATAACCTTTGACACTTTTTTCACACCAGGGGACAACCAACATAATCTTCTACACCAAGATTTAAGCTTCCACACATTTGGTAACCTTAGATTCCTATACCATGGATTTAATGCTTAGGGTTACTTGATAAACCTTGTAATGTCTAAGAGCTAAAATAAATCATTTTTGAGCTCATTTCTCTTCACTTCAACCTTGACATACCAACTCTAACATGGGGCACTCATTTATTACATTCTAGAATCTTCTAAAGAATACCACAACATCACTTTCTTCTCCACTAAAAGGAGTCTCTTAAAAAACATAGACAAAGACTTCCTCTACTTCACAATGTCCTAGAACAATGTGAAACTAGGAGTTTCCCATAACTCCTCATATTCTTTCTCCTCCTTGGTCATCTTGTACTTATAGTTCTTCTTCTTCTTCTTCTTCTTCTTCTTATGCTTAAGATAAGTAACATGATCATCCACTACAATGTTCTCATTTTCTTCTATAATTAAATTAACAATACATGGAGATAACATGGATCCATGACATACCTTTTCATATGATGAATCTTCCTTGCAGTTTAGAATCTCATCACTAGGCATAGAAAACTAATGTTTTATGCATGAAAGTTGCTCAATAATAGTAAGATGTTCACTTAAATCTATACACACTTCATAAATATCTTCAACCAGTACCTTGGACTTCACTTTGAGCTTAGTATTTTCATTCTCAACATGAGTAGACATTGAGAGCTCTTGACATTCTCCAACCTCGATAACATTATTTATCATAGCTTGATCTTTTACTTTCCATACATCCTTGGGTTTCTTAAATGTCATGTT
This sequence comes from Torreya grandis, assembly GCA_037957365.1. Classification (NCBI taxonomy): domain Eukaryota; kingdom Viridiplantae; phylum Streptophyta; class Pinopsida; order Cupressales; family Taxaceae; genus Torreya; species Torreya grandis. Next base: position 1,191,236 of record JARHVA010001365.1, read on the forward strand.
TTTCCCTTTTTTAGAGACTTATGAACCTTTTTTCACACTAGGAGGCATGCCTTTCTTTACATTTTGTGTTTCTGGTCTTACAAAGCTTATTCTACATTGTTTATCTATGTGACCAAAATTATTGCAATTATAGCATATTACATTTGTATCTAACAAGAATGAAAATGTATTTTTTCTTACTAAGTTTTTTATCCTTTTAGATATAATTCTAAACTCACTAGACTTATGACCAAAATCATTACATCTATAACAATAACCATTAAAAAATGAGGAATAACCAATCATAGCTTTTATTTGTGTAGGATGGGGAGTTCTTCTTAAATTTGGATTATTTAGGTCTCTCACTCTTGTGTAACCATCTTCATCAGCTCCCTTTGTGTTCTGCATCTTCCTTTATTCAATATTATTTTCTCCTTTAGATTTATTCACATCAGTGGTGGTTGTATCTATATTTTTATCCTTTCAAGCTTTCTCTTTCTTTTCTCCTAATCCTCATTTTGCTTTTAAGTTATATATCTTTGCAAGTGTACTAGTTATGGGACTTTTCCCCTTTTCATAACCAAGACCAGATATTTCTTTTGAATGCTTTTGAGAGTTAATAAACTCATCAAGAATTAATAAACCTCCTTTCAGCTTCAAAACTTTGTCTATTTATTCTTTATCCTTAAGTTCTTTTCTCAAAGCCACTATCTCTACTTCTAGCTTCATGCATTCATAAGATTTAGATTATAGTTCAGATTTGACTACATTTTCTATTATTTTGGCCTCTTCAACTTGTGTCTTTAGGCTTACTATTATTTGATTAGATATTTCATGACTTTGGTTAGTTTTTCAATTTATTTTTATCTAATCTTATTATGCTTTTAGTTTTCTATTCTCATCTTGTCAATCTCATCTAAAGCATAGATGAGTTCACACTCTAGATATACTTCTCCTTCATCGTATTCATTAGATTCTTCACATTATTATTTTTATAGATCTACAAAATTTGATCCTAATGCCATGAATAAGGATTCATTTTCCTTAGCCACAAAGTCATAATCATGGTCATCATATGAGCTATCACACTCATCCAATGAATCACTCTCTTCTCTTATATACAATCCCTTCTTATTTTTAAAGAATTTATTATTAGAATAATGGGGCTTCATCCTTTTACCATCCTCTTTTTGCTCAGAGTTATTCTTTTTCTAATAAGGGCATTCAGTAGCAAAATGTCCTACCTTACCATAGTTAAAGCATTTTAAGAGTAACTTACCTTTGTACTTTCTAGACCCTCTTTTTAATCTTATGATAAAGTTGTTTTTTATTCATAAGTCTCCTCAGAACCAGATGTAGATTCTTCTAATTTTAATTTCTTGGATTCTTTGAATGTAACTTCTCTCTTGGAAGCATCTACTTCTCTCATTCTTATTTCATAGGCAATGAAGGTTCCACGAAACTCATCAATAGTGAGTTTATCCATATCGCTTGCTTCATCTATTGTAGAGATTTTAGATTCATACCTTGATGGTAGAGATCTTAGGACATTTTTGACAATGAATAATTCTTTCATCTCTTTTCCAAGGCCTTCGATTGCTTGAAAATTCATCTACTCTGAGAAGGTAGTCTATAATTTTATCTTCTTTAATCATTTTAAGACTTTCAAACATACCTTTGTATGTTTGTAGATTGGCTTGCTTTACTTTATTATCACCTTCATAGATACTCTTCAATTTGTTCTAGATATCTTGTGATTTGTTACAAGGCATCACTTTGACAAACTCTAATTTAGAGAATCAACAAAGAATAAGATTCTTTACCTTGGCATTACTCTCATATTCCTTCTTTAAAGCCTGATCATTAGGAGTTGTAGTAGTGGCTATATATCCATTTACAATAGACATCCATACATCAAACCCCTAGTGAAGATAAATATGCTTCCATTATTATTCTCCAAAATGAGGGGTGCCTTGTTTGAGGAAGAGCCTTCTTGACTAGCCATTCATGTTCACCATCCATGATCTACCTAAGTTGATTAAGCTTCTTCTATAGAACTAGGGATTTGATACCAATTATTAGAACATATCTATATATTGAGAGGGGGTTGATTCATTATATTTATTAACATAGTCATTTTATTAACATTTTAATATAAATTATAAATATATGCAGAGATCATGTACACACAAATAGACACAACACTAGATATACCATGAAAAACCCAATATGGGAAAATCCACCATGATAATAGCTACTAGAATTTACCATTTTAATCTAGCCTCAAAATAAATAACCTCAATGGTAAATAATTTTAAGGGAACTAACCCTAAGCAGACACCAATCCCTTGATTTAAGATCACCTACTCTAAGTAAGCACCCACTCCCTAACTGAGCACCAACTTAGCTTATCTGATGTCACCTACCTATCAAATTATACTATGGAGCTATAACTTTAGATTATAGTATATATTCATAAATGAATCCAATTATTTATTATCTATTATAGGTCTAGTCTATAACTACTCATGTTCAATACTTCATCTCTCTTCTCTTCCACTCTGCCTCTCTATTTTTTTGTCTCTATATATCTCTATTTAACACAATTCAATAATAATAGTAGATTTTCCTTGTATCCTAGATGACATATATTTAATAAATTGATCTAGGTTTTGTGTCTCATCTATGTTCACATTAGTTTGCTAACACACATGCTCATTTCTATTAGACTTTAGTTCTTGTCTTTGACTACAATTTTCCTTTTTCTTGAACTCATGATCCACCATCATGATTATTGATCTCATTACTATTTATAACATATATTGGGCTCTAGTTTTGATAAACATGCCATATTACATAAATTTTATTGATCACTATACTCAATCTCATTATTTTTATCATAATTTATGGCTTAATTACAAGTTTCTGCATGTTCCTATGCTTAACTATTAGGATGATCATATCTTTAAATACTGATCATTGATCTTAAGTTTGGCACCATGATTTGATGGTCTTCATTCAAATTTATCAACTTTAAAACATGTTCATTACATCAAGTTCTGATAGGATTACATGCTCTATTTGATTTCTACATGCTTCTAAACTTTATCTTTTCAACTTTAAAATGTGTCTGTTGATCTTTATGATATGAGCTCCTACGTGTCATTAGATCTTCATAGTTTCACAAACATTATCTTTGTCTATGGTTAAATATCAACCACTTGTCCTCCTATCATTACATCCTCAATATTTGGAATAAATATTCTCCATCGATATTGTCAAACTAGATCAGTCTTTAACTCAACTCTATGTCATTAAACATCAAACACTTTATCCCATTGATTCCACTTTCTCTATTATATCTTCATTGCATGATCAACCACTTACCATCTGATATTATGATAAGATCAAAATTTATCTTTGATAAGCTCTCATGAATGTGACACTTGCAAATAGTGCATGCCTTTTCCACATTTTTATTAGCTCCCACTATTGAGACACTTAACATTACTACATTGCTTATTGTCTATTTGACTTTAAACCATACCATAGATTTACTATTTAAGCTCTATGATTGTGACACTTGTCACTAGCACATTCACTTCTAGGTTCCTTTGAAATATTAACATTGTTGTGTATCATTATATCTTCAACATATGATTAAGAATCAACCATTAAATCTTCTAATAACCTCAAACTTTACCTTGTATAGATTTGACTATGGTTACCATCTCAATATGCCTAGAAGGCTAAGTTTTCACCTTCATATCTTTTGCTCCACTTATCTACCTATTCTAAAATTTGGATCATATAAACTAGGCATGATAATGAAAAAATGCATATTTTCATCTCTTATTGAATCCTTCATGCATGATAGATATAACACCATTAATCTTCTCACTCATATTCTTCTTCCACAGAGTTAATTATGCTTGAAACTTCTTGGAAGGACAACTTTGTTCTTTCATAACTTTTGATGCACTTCATCACATAACCTATAATTTAGTGCATAAGATCTTAAGACATAGGGGATTCCATCTATATATTCATCTGCTCTAGAAACCTTCATACATACAAGATATGACATCATAAAAATTCCTACTCAGCTTTTTCTTGCCATCTAGAAATTTGACTAGGTGTGGGAAAACACTATCAAAATACATAGGAGCCCAAATTTTCTCATGCATATATTTTGTCATGCTAAATTGCATGAATTGAGATTCAGTGCATAAAAACTAGGCAAAAAAATTAACAAACTCATATGATGATTTTGTCCTAACACCTCCATGTGTGAAAATGTTGACCGCATGAATGTGCTTACTTGGCTTTGCTCAAATGCTTTTGAAAATTTAGATAAGTATATAAAATTACTAAATTATGTTTGAGTAGCCAAATTTTCATTCCCATATCTTTAACTATGCTTAACTTCATGGATTTAAATATGGTTTATAAAAACTAGGGACTAATGTGATCACAACCATATGACCAACTCCTCCAGCCTCATCCACATGTGGTAATGGTGACATTAACAAACTGCCTACTCATATTTTCCTCTATAAACCTAAAATGTCTAGATAAATAATATCAGGAACTAAATTAATTCGATAAGCACTCCACTCATTCTTGACCTCTGATAGGATACTTATCACATCCTCAACTCACCATACTTAGATTTGAACATCAATGACATTCATAATGCTAATAATCTCCCTTTTGACATTAATGACAATCATATTGCGAACACAATGATATATTAAAAGTGTTTGAGAAATTTCCCAAGGATTTAGGCTTGGATGATGATTAATAGGTAGAGTATGAGGATGCCCTCAAGTCTTATAAGAAGTGTTGACTCCATAGAGCTGTTGACAAAATAGAGGCATTCCCCCACACCAACCTACTTAAAAACATCCTCCATAATGGCATCCATGTGAAATATAAGGTCAAATATTGGGTATGCTCACCCAAATCCTAACATTAGGTTGTTGATATCTCTTTTTCAATAAGGCCAAGACTACTAGAATGTCAATGACATATAGGTGCCTCTTTTTCATGTGATCTCTATATGCTTAGATGTATTATACATGGGACGATTAATCAACTTCAAGTTGGTCCATATCATAGTAGACACTTGATTCAAAGACAAATTTTACATGATGAGTTATATATTTGACTTGGTTTATGGGAAACTCTCTATTAAGCCTTTAGCCTTTATAGCATGGGTTCATAGGGGATCAATGATCCATGCGGTATTTTATAAGCTATATGTCCACCAATTCTACCATCACATATGAGACATTTATAATTATTTATACCCAATGGTCTACCAAGCCATCAATTAGGATCTAATGCCCCAACTCTTAAGGGTAATCAAGGATTATATCATAACCATCAAGACTACTAGATATATAAGGATAATACTATGATATATATCATGAGTTTCATCCAAGACCCCATTCACATGTCATATTATGTTCCTTACCACCTATAATAATAAGATATCACATATCAATTGGTGGAAGGCATATTTGGGCTCTATTTATAGCTTCATTATAAGGTGTGCTTTCAACTCCCAATCACCATATAACAAAATGTCTATAAGACCTTCCCATCAATTGAAAATATGGTAGTTAAGTGAGAATATTTAATCCTTAAAAAGTGTAAGGTCAAATAATAAGACCCTAAAGAGGTAATAAGAGCTCATTTGTCATGGTAATCAACCCACCTCAACATCAACTATGACCATTAAGCTAAAGATGATGATATTTTATCTAAATGCCACTAATGACTAGGGGTGTTATTTCAGATATCCACCAAAAAGGAAAATAAGGGGGAATTGGCTCAATAAATCCCATTCATGACTCCTCTTACTCTTGATCAATTTTTAGAGTACCCAACTTCAACAACTCCAACCATCTCCTAGAGGATCCTATAAGGTATCCTGACACCTTTTCCTCTTTGCACTCCAAGTCCAGATCCACTTCCTCTAATAGTTTATGATCTTATGCTTTGGATCCACCTCTACCTCCTCTAGTTTATCATTAAAATTTGGATCTACCTCTATTTCCTCTGATATCTCTAGTAACTAGGTCATGATAGATCTAACCCTAGACTACATGATGTCAGGTATCCCAAGCACAACACACTCAACAACTAATACCTCATCCCCATGTTACATAATCCCTAAGGTTTGATGTAGTTAATATCCTAAGAGTGAGCCCATATTGAGGCACCCATTAGGAACCCATGTAGGTTCCCCCTCTCACACCTTTATGTCCTCCCATTTCCCTTCCACCACTTATTTTTGCCACTTTCTAGCTCCTAGTGCTAGTACCCACTAGTTCTATTCTACCCCCACAAGTTTCCCAAGTGGTATCTCATCTATTTTCCTTTTCTCCTCCTAAATATTTATCTCAAGTACCTTTGGTATCAGTTATTATAAAACTCTTTTCCTCCTCATGCATTTCTTCTCCTTCCATTTCATAACCTTGAGTCCTCTTAATGCCTCCCTTGCGTGTACCTTTAATAGTAGGCATGAATATATCCTTTGGGATCATACCAATTCATTTAGGGATGCTCATATTTCCTAATTTATTTATTATGGTGCTCCTCCTAGTATCTCTAATCCCTCTACCATCGACCCATGAAGCTCATATCATCCTGGTCAGATCATCTACTATAGTATCTAAAACTAACCTAAAAAAGAGGTTGAAGAAGAAATAGAAGGTGACCCAAATTCCATTTCTAATATAAAGTCATTTTACTCCAATTAAAACTCCTTTATATTCCTTAACATCCCTTCCATATCTAGAAACAACATCTTGGTGTCTACTTGTTTGACCCCTTCTATTTATCACTCAAGGCACCAGAGGACTAGCCTTCAACTAGCCCATCTCCTCTCTATTATTCAATGAACTATTACTAAGGTTAATTATTCCTCAGGTGAAATTAAATAAATAATAATGGTGGGTGAAAATTTTCCCTTTAGCCTCCCCATTTGTTCTCCCTCCTTTTGCTCCCATTCCCCCTTTGGTTCTACTCTTTTCCTCCTTCACTTCTTCCACTTCCTCCATATCCCTCCAATATCATCCTTAACCATTTAACACCATTTTATCCATACATCCTACACCCCTTATAACCGAAGGTATGGTTCCAAAGTCATAGGTTTCACATATGACTATCTAGGTTGACCCAAATGTGCATTAGAGTTTTGACTATGACTCCAAGAGCATGAAGAGAATGCTCACATAGAGGGTTATCTAGGAGGAAAACATAGAGATATGGTATACCCACCAATAATTATTTTCCCACACCAAGGTGTAAACATCTATTAGCAAGGAGAGGATGTTTGAGGATACATTGTTCATCCTCTAAGCTACCACAATATGTCTAAAAATATCTTCAAGGACATGCAAAGCCAAGTTTGAACTCTATAATCCCAAGTGAAGATAAAATTTTTAGTTGGGATAATTGGGTAATTAAATGATTCCTTCCTATTAACTTTCTCAATCCTTAGAAAAGTAGTAGAGACTTTGGTTGAGACCATCGTGATTATCCAATAAACTCAGGCCTACATGGAGAGGATTATAGAGATCGATGGGAAATGTTAGAAGCTTTAGGTGGTAGAAAATAATGGAATTTTATTAGAGATTAAACCTATTCCAACCTCAAATCCAAGTTTTTACCATACACCAAGAATATGAGGGTTGTAATGGAGGAGTGATTAAACTTTGCTTGCAATGTAATATGACCCTTGGAAGAGGGCAAGAAGATATTGGAATAATTTAAAGAGGTCAATATCTCTATGTTACTCCACTTGGATGGTACCTTGGTCATATAATGGGAATCCAAAGTCCATATATGTTAATTTGATTACGTTATGAGGGATAAAGTTGCTAGGGAAACTAGGAAGGGGCTTGGGTGGTGCTTGATCTATCAACTTAGTCCAAAAAGATATAAACTAGGTCTCTAGAGCCTAGGCATCAATGGAAGCACCCTTCCAAATATCCTAGATATTGGTATCTTAGTCCAAGGTAATATTCAAGGATCTCACAATGAACTTGGCCAGTATGGACAAGGAATTTGACCTCATGGCAATCACTTTAGAATTTAGGAATGCCTAGTCAAAGCAATTAAAAGTCAATCCCTTTGAGTTACATCCTCATGTCAATTGAGTGGTCTCTCACATATTTATTGTAGGTTTATAGGGATTATTTTTTTTAAAATTTTAAATATGGTTATAACTATAATGAATGGCCATCATGGCCTATGATGGAATTCTCATGGTATTAAGAGGTGATCCCCAATCCTTTTCTATATAAGGGAGATATGTATTGTATTATAGGATCAACCAAAATTATTCAAAAGTGATATCATATTACATTTAGGATTTCACCTATGTTTCCTTCATCCCTTTAGACTATAAAAATTGGCCTAAATCAATTATTGGAACAACATTCACTCTTTTAATGAATACAATCTCTAATTTTCTATAAGAGAGTTTATCCTACATTTCAATTTTATTTCATATTCATGTTTAAATGATCATAAATGCTAGGTTAATTAGATTACTTTATGTATGCCATAGTTATGATGTACTTATATATTATAATTACTATGTGAGTTATTTTGTTTCCCCTTTGTTAATGATAATAATTTGTGTCAATATGTAAATTCTCATATGGTGTTTATATGTTTTCAAAAATAAACCCATAGTATTCATCATTAGTGAGAGCTCACATTGAAGGCATACCCTTGGTTCCCTTAGATTCCTCCCAATGTATTTTCTTGGAGGTATAACTCTATTGAAACTTGTTCTATAGTGGTATAATTATAGAAGAGGCACTTAGTTCAATGACTAGCACATTGAGTTCATTTTAGACCTAGATGTTTCCCTTTTCTACCTTAGCCTTCCCTCTCTTTTGTGTTTGTTTCATGTAATTTAAATACCCTTTCCTCTTGTGTTTAGAAATAATAATCCCAATACTTAAGTTTTAATAACCATATTTTACCTATGTGAAAGATGTTGTATTGAACTTTTGATGTTAATATTTCATCTCTTGGAGACTATTCACATAGACTCTATTTGTGAAGTCTAATACCCATATTCATGCCCTGGGTTGATTCCAGATTAGTCCTAAAATGGAGGATAAAATTCTGTAGTTATTTCCACCTTCCCATTTTTAAGTAATTCCCAAACTCATAGGAATCTCATGAGAAGGAGTAGATTGAAAGGAAAAAAATATTAACCTATACACATATATAGAAACAAGTCCTATTAATTCATCCCAAAATATCAACTATTATTTTAGATATTGTGGTAACAAAACTTGGTTCATTGGTTATATTTTACTTGTAATGTTTTAGCCTATCACTTTGTGAAATGAGGAGCACTCACCCACTTAGTCCTAATTTTTACATGTATGTCAATATAAGTATGGAATAACTAAGTAAATTCATATCATATATAGAGAAAATCACACAAAGCATGTAGTCAATGGAATAACTCATCATATATTTAGATCTAAAAATAAATAGTCATGTTAATAAATAAAAATTAATCCATGTATATAAAATATACAATAGCAATCACAAAATATAAATTAATTAATAAATCATTACATATATATGGGTATTATTCCATATTAAATTAGAAACCATACCAAATGTCTAGCTATCTATCTTCTTACATATATATGGGTAGTGTTCTTACTATCTTCTTAGTAACACCAAATCTTCTTCTACCTAGTAAGTACTAACACATACACCTAGAGATATATATCCAAAATATATCTCTTAAAATGAGGCACATGAATCTACACATATGCACAATATTAGCACAAAAAATATAATAAAATATGTTTTTATTGGTTATAAATACATTGGTGATCAAATATTCCTAGTGGGATCCTTGTATCATGGTGACTTCCTCTAACACTAATGTTTATAGATTACACAAAATACCTCTTACTAATTCCAAATCATACCTCCATTATTTTATATGTGGGTTTTTGTGCTCTTCTCTATAATTTATTATTATATATTAAGACACATCAAAACATGTGATTTTAAATAAATTGGGCTAACATGAGATCAACTATGACAAGGACCCAAATGTATCCCATGTGAGGATTTTATATTTTATCATAGCTTTGTAAATTTTTCATGTAGGTTGTATGTTGTCATTGAAATATCAATTTTTTTATTAATTTAAAGGATGTGATGAAAATGTTATAACCTTCATATATTATGGTATATTTTACTTATAAGTTTTAGATTAAGGTAAAAACAAGTTTTGAAGGGACCCCGAAACCCTTTGATAGAATTAGAGAGGTAGATCAATTACAAGCACCAGGATAAGCAATTCTTAAGCCTACGAAAAACTAGCATCAAAATCAAGAAAAAATAGGGGCAACATCATTAACCATTTTATGTTCCGCCCCCTAAAATTCCAAAAAAAGATTTTCTATCTATTTTTGAGGGGTAAAATCCAGAATAGTTGCCTGCCTACCATCAGCAATATTCTACTTACTTTCTAATTCTCTGTTTTTCTTTGCGGATCTTCTTCCCGGTCGGTCTGGAGAGCCAACATCCGGTTTCATTTTTAAAAAATGTTCATCTCCTTTTCTAGATTTATCCATAGTAGAAACCAAGTGTTTAGCCTTCATTTTCTGGTCTTTTTTGCTGCTTCTTGTTTCAATCCCCTTTGTAATGGTCTTTTTTTCTGCTCTTTTCTTTGGTTTGAAAAGTGCTTTATGATTTCTCCATTATCTTTTACTTTTAGCACCTTCAGAGGGTAAACATTCTTAGCCTGAATCACCTTGGTCTTAGAAAAAAGAGGATCATCCTCTTCTAATTTATTTATTTACTTATAAGTTGATAATGAAGACATTAATGAATAATGAAGCTCAATTACATAAATAATTAATTTTATGATGGAAAATAATAATACTAAACTTTGTGTGATAGTATGATCAATATATACATAATTTTATTCCACTTAGTGATAGATGCTTTCTTCATATCCATGTAAAGTAAGTGTTTTTCCTTATCTAGGTGGAGAATTAAATTACATTTAATTTTTTTGGGATTCATAGTTAGAGATTTAAATAATATACAACCTTAAAATATGTATCCTAATGACTAAAAAAATCTTTAAAAATACATATATAGAGTCCTCAAACATAACAGAATAAAACATTTTTTTTTACTATTCAATGATAAAATTAAAAAACACATAACTATATAGTTTATAGATTTATTTCAAACTAAAATATGCATAATTATAATATTATTCCACCTAATATATGGTTAAATCATAAAAATATTTTTTTATAGATTTATTTCAAACTAAAATACACATAATTATACTATTATTCCACCCACGGATGTGGTTTAATCATAAAACTCTTTTTTTAAAAGTATTTTATTGTTGCTAACTATGGATACCTATATTGAAGCAAAAAAAATCTCCTATAAATATCAATAAAATTTTCAAACATCCCAAATGCTTCATCTTTAATGTGTTACATTTCATCTTTCTTTCATTTCTCTTTATATTTCATCTTTTAGAATATCCTTTCCATATATACATGGATGTTTGAGTTGATTTTCATGTAAGTAAGAGTCAAATTAATTTTAATGAAGTTATATTGATTGTCAAGATGGAATAATACTTCAGTATAGGTTTATCATTAACAAATTTTCTACAAGTTTGAATTTCAATTTATCAATTATTTTTATACTATGTAAAGGTTTTGAGTTTAAGTGACTACATCAATATAAACATATATATAATTTATTTACAAAATAAATACTTTTCATAGAGAATATGAACATTTTCACATGATGAACACTGTTGGGAAGATGTGCAAGATCATATACTTGGTCACATATTATTTCCAATCCAAATAACATAAACCCTTATGTTATGAATTGTGTGTATCATTCTATGTGTGGGAACTTAAATCATTTTTTATTGTAGAACATTATGAAAATTCATAAAAATAATAATTTTTCAATAAATTTATATTGAAAGTAATATGTATATAATTACACGTATTTCAAATATAAAAAATGATGTGCCTAATTATGAAACCACACATATTGTTATGTAAAATATCATATGTGACCATGAATTTTATTTAAAATAAATATAGGCAAAACCAAGAATTGTACTCCTATGTAACTATAGACATGAAACCAATGTACTTGAATTATTCAACCATTCATTACCTATACACAATACTTATTACTAAAAAAAGTACTTGAATTATTCAACCATTCATTACTTATACACAATACTTATTACTAATTATTTTTTTGGTTGATGAAATATTTCTTATATAATCAAATTAACTTGCATTATACACCTCAATCAAGTGAAATGAACTACCAGCTCCCACTCATGAAAATTATATGAGACTTTTTATCAATATTCTATGTTTATAAATATTAGATTCAATCATACATGTTGCATATTCATTGATTATTTTCTTCCTCTTTACCAAATACTCTTTTAACTTGTTTACTCTTATGTTATTATTGATCATATAATCAATCACCCTATTAATATCATATTTCTAGTAATAGATTGTCTCCAATCCAAAATTAAAGAACTTGAATCTGCATCTTCATCAATTGGATTCCCCTAATGATAATTGAACACATGATAAATTGGATATAAACAAGATAATTATCCCATATAGTAATTATATCTCCTATTCATTTCTAAAAATACCTATCAAAATTTTGGATGGCCCAAAAATATTCCACTTGAGATTGTCATATGTTCCTTTTATGAATTACTATCTCCTAAACTAATTTAAAACTATCTCTTTAACTTGAAATTTATTTTCTATCCTTTTGTGATCAATGTGTTTCTTATATCTCAAGTTATTCTTATCCATATTCTCCATCACATTCTAACATTTCTCAGGTATTTACTCATCATGGTTTTTTACTATAATGTTTATTTTAGATAAATAAAATATTTATGTTATCTCTACAACACATATTAGGTTCAAAACATAAACAATTTGAAATGGGATATTTGGTGTACTTATATTGACTAGGTTATTTGAATAATACTCATCTTATGTGAGAATCATATCCCACTTTGTGGGTTTAATCCCTACCAAATATCTCAATAAAATTGTGACATTTGTATTCGCTAATTCTATTTAAAGATTCATTTGTTGATAATATGTTAGACTAAATCTAAAATTTTTTCCTAAATTATTACATAATTTATTGTATAAATGACCAAAAACTTGGTATCTCCATATGAAACCTTCCATTTGGAAATCCATGCAAACATAAAACTTCATTGAAAAAAAATCAATGTTTTTAGCTTTTTTTATCTTTTTGCATGTTATGAAGTGTTCTTTTTTATAAAATATATAAATAAAAACAAATATATATTCATTATTTTTTTAGTTCTTGGGAACCTAATTATTAAATCATACTCACATTTTCCCATATTATTTCCAAGACTGGACATCATTGATAAAAACATGTAATCTAACTTATCCCTTTACCACATTGCTAATTTTTACATCTCTACACAAATTTATTCACATTCACATTCATTTCTAGCCAATAATAACCTTTAATTAGTTGTTATAATGTTTTATCCACACCAAAAATACCATCTACTCCTTCGCTATGATATTTATTGATCAAACTTTTCCTAATTGAATCTTTAGGCATACATAATTATTGTCCTCTAAATAGAAAATCCTTTAATTAAATACTATAACCATGGATCTCTATCCATACTAAATGTATTTTTGAATTCTTCTCAGGCACATGTAAAATCCAAATCCTCCTCATAAAAATATCTCATAGGGTCAAATTTGGTTACTTTTATCCTCATCTCATTCAAAAACAATTATATTTCATTCAATGTGTATATAACCCTATTTGACATCCCACTTTGATTATTTTACATAAATGAATAAATTTGAAATAAATCAACCCACTTAATATGATTATAGTTTAATGTACCCTAGTTGTTTATGAATTCTAGTGTTTGATGGTATTTTAGAAAGGGAAACAAATAATTTTATCATTCATGAGAGCTTTCACTTGAATGTAAAACTCTCAATCATAAAAAAAATATTTCTACTTCAATTCACTCATCTTCTCACTAAACTAAAAAATGGGCTATTTTCTTAATTAAAAATTGATCCTATTATTTTTCCAATACCATAAAAATCAACTTGGAATACAATTTTTAATTTTAGTAATGCTAATAATGGTTCTTTTGTCATCATCTTCTTCAAAAGATGAATACTAATTTCAATAACTATCCAAATAAGATATTTAATATCACCTCTCAGTCTCTATGATAGGTGTACATATTTAACTAAAGTTTCTAATAAACTTACTATAAAATTTCATTATACCATGGAAGATTAATGATCTAGACATTTTTCTTAGTGATTAAAAATAAATAATGTATTTTAATTTTTCTTGACCCATCTTCAATATGTCATCTAAAAGCACAAAATTTAAGAGTACCAATTCCCCTTTCATGAAACTAGAATTCTTCATATTGACCAATAACATTTCCATTTAAAATTTTGTAACACTTTTATTAAGTATACAAATTGTTCTTTTCTTATTCTACTAAAAATGATAATGTCATACAAATACACAATGAAAAACTTATAAAGAAATGGTTTTAGTATTTCATTCATGAGTTTCATGAATGTACTCAGTGCATTAGTCAACATAAATAGATAAACCAACCATTCATACAACCCTTTATTTATTTATAAATTTATTTTCCATTCATCACCTTCTCTATTACTCATATATTAATAATGAATCTTTAAATATATATATTGGTTAATTATATTTCCATGCTCAATTAATTTCATCATGAAATCCATCCTAGACAACAAATGTTTTTTATTAATATATATCTTTTTAATGTATCTAGAGTCATTGCACATTCTCTAGTATCCAAATTTATTTAGTGTAAACACTATTGGAACTGTGCATGGACTCAATATTTTCCTTATCAACCCTTTTCCTAATAGCTCATATACTTTTTTATCTTCCTCTTTGTTCCCTATAGATTTTAGCCTATACTCTAACTTGTTCAATAAAAATAGAGATAGGACTTAGATCTACCTAATGACTAATTTTTCTCATGGATTTAAACCACTAATGAAGACCATAAAAAAGGATTTTATTTATATTAAAATAATAATAATTCACCTTTCTTGGAAAATAATTTGTCTTTCTTTTTGTCCCAACTTTCAATTACTTGGGGATAAAATAAATTTTTTTCTTATTCATTTCATTAAAATAATATTTTCATAAAATAAACATAATATTTATATTGTGATCCACTTCTTCCGCTTTTTCATTTTGTGGGATTAAACAACACTTCCTACCATTGTTAAAAAAAATTAAGTTTTCATATTACATCATGTATAGCCATTTTATAAAATTTCCAATGTCTTCTCAATAACATATGATGACCATTCATAGGCATAATATCACACAAAAATTCATCCTTGACCCAATCTGAAAAACTAATAAACATTTCTCATTCACTAAAATATAATGTCCTTTTAGAAACCAATACATTTGATATGGATTTGGGGGCATGATTCTCTTCAAACCAAGTTTCTTTACCATTTCATTTGACACAATATTATCAATTTTACCAATATAAATAATAATCTTTAAAAACTTACTTTCGTATTTTCATATTATATAGATTTTTTTTTTCTTTATACTAGTTCATCCTCCTCCTTATCTAATTCTAGAAACACTCTCTTCATCACAAGAGCTTCTCCATGTTCTTTGTATTTTGTATGATTGGATGATACAAAACTCTCTTTATCCACTTAATGTGATTTATATCCTCATTCCTTCTACTAACATTAATTAATGTTATTGGGCACTCAAAATCTCTATGTCAAAATTATTCACGTCTATAATAAATTATGATGAAACCTATTTCTTTACCTCTGGCATGATGTCCTCTTCCTCTTGAAAATTTAACTTGTGTTATAATATTATTACTCTGATAATTAATTTCTTATCCTTAATTAATATTATTTTCTTAAAAACTATTTTTTTGGCCTCATCTTATTTTGAACCTCCATTTCCCTCTTGTTATATTTTATTTTATATTAGAAAACATCTCCTCAACCTTCAAATCACATTAATAAAATTCTTCTATAGAACATTATCTTATCATTCCAAACTTAGCCTATATGGAAATACCTTGATATTCTATATGTATCATACTTAACCTAACCAACTCAAATGGTGAGCTTGTAAAACTCCTCTATGTAGTATTTCACATTTATCTCCCTTTACCTCAAATTCTATAATTTATTGAGTAAACTCAACTAATAATTAAAATGAAAAAACTTGCACTTTAATATTACAATCATTCATAATAAGACTTGATTCAATATTTTTTTATTTTAACTATTTCCATATTCATATTATTCCAACATAAGGATGCATTTCCTTTCAACATCATACGAGAAAACATCAATCTATTTGGATCATTTATCTATTAATAATAAAATAAATTATCAAAATATGTTATCCAATGAGTTTTTTTTTTAATAAACTACCATTTTATATATATATATATCTATATATATATATATATATATATATATATATATATGTCCAAATGTGTTCTATTTCCAATATTACTAAGATATATAAAATATATATCTTCTAGTTCAAATTAGTTCTCTAACTAGGATTTTAGGTGCTTCTTCTTGACCATCACTCACATTCAAAATAAGAACTCTACATTACACAATTTCAGTTACCTCCAAATGTTATTAGATTCCTCTCATCATTTTTTCCAAGTCTAAAATTATAGATGCTCATCCTATTATTTCATTTATTAGGAACCTTTGTGACCCCTACACACACACACACACACACACACACACACACACACACACACACACACACACACACACACACACACACACACACACACACACACACACACACACATCTCTCTCTCTCTCTCTCTCTCTGTGTGTGTGTGTGTGTGTGTGTGTGTGTGTGTGTGTGTGTGTGTGTGTGTGTGTGTGTGTGTGTGTGTGTGTGTGTGTGTGTGTGTGTGTGTGTGTGTGTGTGTATACATGTATATATATATCAACATACATACATACATACATACATACATACATAGATAAATATATATATATATATATAGACACACACACACACATATATATACATACATATATATATATACATACATATATATATATATACATATATATATATATACATACATATATATATATACATACATATATATATATATATATATATATATATATACATACATACATACACACACACACACACACACACACACACACACACACACACACACACACACACACACACACACACACACACACACACACACACACACACACACACACACACACACACACACACACACACACACACACACACACACATATGTCAAAATGTGTTTTATTTCCAATATTACTAATGTATATAAAATATATATCTTATAGTTCAAATTAGTTCTCTAACTAGGATTTAAGGTGCTTCTTCTTGACCTTCACTCACATCCAAAATAAGAACTCTACATTACACAATTTCAGTTACCTTCAAATGTTATTAGATTCCTCTCATCATTTTTTCCAAGTCTAAAATTATAGATGCTCATCCTATTATTTCATTTATTAGGAACCTTTGTGACCTCTTTTCTTTACTTTGTTAGTATATTAGTTTCTATGGATGCATATGCTTTGTAAGTCATCTCATGAGCATTTTGTTTTATTCCACATTCATGGGAAGTAGTAATTTCTTAAATTAGACTTAGTATATAAATAAGTGTTGAGGCCAATAGAAGCATCCATGAATTATTCATATTGATCTTGTTCAAAGGAGGTTTCTCCCTTGAAGTGGCCTGTGATCAATATAATTTTTTTAGTATTTTTACTAATCATAGAAATCTATTATTTCATACATTTTCAATAGATTAATATTCTATTTCATAAATTTCATTAACTTTTTGTAGGATGATCCTCTCATCTGGTATCAGATCACTTTCTAGGGCCATTTTTTTCCTTTATAAATTCTTAACTCTATTCTACTACGTAATTAATCTCAGTAATTATTTGTATCACAATAATCTATATTAGATTGGGGTAAAAACCTAACCACATAACTATAGGAAGTGCTTGGGTGAAATCCCTAAAACTCATTGTGAAGAGTACCATAGGAACCCTAAAGTATCTATCCCATTAAGAGGACCTATCATTGAAATGGGTAATGACCCCTTACCGATTGAGTAGTTCCCAATCATGAGGAAAACCAAGAGTTGTCTCTAAGAGATAAATCTATGGCCAATTTTTTTTTGGAGATTGGTACTCACTTAGACAAAATTGGTGGCCAGAGTGATATCTTTAAACCCTTATGCAACCATTAAAATTTGGGTCCCATTTTTATTAGTTTTAGAATATTAACGTGGGTATCAAAAACTTGCCATATCAGATCTTTAGACTTGTCATACCAGTTTCAACATTTTACTAGTAGAGTATCAGAAAATTACCATATCATATTTTTAGCACAATATCAGTAGACTTGCTATACTAGTTTTAACATATTACCAACATAGTATTATAAAACTACCATATCAATTTTGTAGACTTATCATATTAGTTTCATCATATTCCCAATAGACTTGTCTTATAGAACATAGTAACGAATGTAATTTTTTTTCATTATTTTTCCATATCTCTCCATCTGTAGCCCCATTGATCCTAAAATTTTATCTATATACCTAAAATTCCATTCCCCACATTTTCTTCCTTGAGGTCCCACATCCTAATTCCACTCCTAATTCTCACAAATCTCAATTTACCCTAGTTTAGCTTTTGTCATTTCTTCTATTTTTGTTTGTTTGCCACAAAAAAATTCCACAGTGTTCATATTCTTGTTCTACTCCTTTGAACCTCTTTGATAATTTTTTTATTTTTTCCATTTTCACTCTTGAAATTTTCCTCACCTTCAGCAATCATACTCCCATTTTGCAAAAAATGTTTAGTAAAAGTACCTTTATCCATTCTATTTTTGCCCAAATTTAAAAATTCCCTTACTAAACATTTCTTATATATAGTTTTTCTACCCATTCCAAAAAAAAAAAAATTATTTTGGTCATGGTAGTAACCCAAACGGGAGAAAAAAACATGGAAGATGAAATTACCACCCTCAAGACCCATATCAAATATATTGATAAAAAAATTCTTAGCCTTAGTCTTAAACACACCACCATAAAATGGTAGATGACATCCATAATCCTCTTCAGACACCAAGTTTTCTTCTTCCATCAATTTTCATGGGCTGAATCTTAATTTTCCTCAATTCAATGGTGAAAATTCGACTAAATAGATATATCAAGTAGAACAATATTTTAGTCTACATAATACTTTTTATGCCAACAAGGTCTCTTTTGCATCCTTTCACTTGGAACATAAGGCCCTTTAATGGTATCATTGATATACCAAGGATCATGACGATCATGTATCCCTTATTTTGTAATAGTTTGGCCCTAGTGATTTTGATGACTTCACTAGAGCTCTCATTAAACTTTACCAAACAAGAACCATGAGAGAATATCAAAAATAATTTAAAAAAATTTTGAATCACATAAAGGGATTATCTGATGAATTCCTTAGGAGTTGATTTGTTAGTGGATTGAAAGATGTGATTCACTCAGAGGTTGAAATATTCTAGCCCAACATAATGATGTAATCCATAGGTTTGGTTATGTTAGCATATAATAAGATCATATCTTATCAGTGATTCAAATCCAATTTTTATCCATTCATAAATTTAGCTCCACAATTATCTTAAAAAATGCCAACCCTCGAATCACTCTTATCAAGCATTTAACTAAAGTAGAGAAGTGAGCCCATAGATAAAAAAGACTATGTTATAATTATGATGATAAATTAACTTGAGTAAATTTATGTGTAGAGTAAAATCTCTACCTAATGGATGTAGTTTCTCTACCTTAAATTGAAGTTTTCAAAGATGCTCAAGATATATCAAATAATCCAGAAGAAGCTCCACTAATTTTTAAACCTACTTCTCAAGAAGACTAACTAGAGATCTCTCTCCATGCCTTAGTAAGACTCACCACCCCAAAAGCCATGTGAGTTAGGGGTTACTTTAAGAATCTCCCTCTCATAATACTCATTGATTTGGGTAGCACCCACAACTTCATTAACCCTCAGATCACCAAATAGGCTGATTGTTTTATCCATCCTTGCTCCAACTTTGAAGTCATGATTGCCAATGCGGGTACATTACCCTATAAAGGGAGGCATCATAATGTACATATCTTTATTGGATATTATAACTTATGCTGTAACTTGTTTTCCTTACCCTTAGGTGGTTGTGATTTTGTTTTAGGAGCCCAATGGTTATGCACACTTGGACCCATTTTATGGGATTTTGCTAAGCTTTAGATGTAGTTTTCAGACAATGTGTAAAAACACACATTGAAAGGCTTACAATCAGGGTCTCTTAGCATCATAATTTCACATCATATGGAAAATATTCTTAATAATAATAATTCACACAACATAATTTCTTAGATCTATTCCATTCAAATGCAACCATCAACAGTCTCCAATACTCCTAATATACAAACCATTTTTTAGAGGTATGTAGGTGTCTTTTCCAAACTAGTGGGATTTATACCTTCATGTCTAGAGGACCACAATATTCATCTCCTTCTTGGAAGAATTCTTCCCAACATCCAACCTTACTGCTACGCATTTCATAAAAATATTAAGATCAAGATGCTCATTCAAGACTTATTGAAGAAAGGCATTATACACCCTAGTACCAGCCCATATTCTTCCCCATTTCTCTGTCTAAACAAAATATGGGTCATGACACCTCTACATTGACTTCTATGTACTTAATCACATCAAAATAAAAGATAATTTCACAATTGTTATTATTGATGAGCTTTATGACACTCATTTTTTCTCCAAGTTGGATCTCCACTCTAGATATCACTAGATTTAGCTTCATGAGGATGATATCCCTAACATATATTTTTGCACACATGATGGCCTCTATGAGTTTATGGTCACTCCATTTGGCCTCACTAATGCTCCTTCAACATTTCAATAATTCATGAATAAAATATTCCAGCCCTGCCTATGGAAATTCATTCTAGTTTTCATTGCTGATATCCTCATCTATAGTAAAACATGGTCTAAGCATCTCCAACATCTAGAGCTCACACTACAACTTCTATCTAATCATCATCTCTATTCAAAATAGTCCAAATGTGCTTTTGGATAGGATGAAGTGTAGTATATTGGGTATATTTTTTCATCTAAATGCTTTTATATAGACACAAGTTGTTGAGTTTTCATTTGAATAATTAAAACAAGGTCTGTTTATTACCCTTGTTATAGTAATGCCAGATTTTACCAAGACCTTCACTATCAAGAGTGATGTGTGCAGGAATAGACTTGGTGTTGTTCTCCTCCAAGAATTATTCCATTTTAATTCACCAATAAATCCCTTTCTGATAGGAATTTAGTACTCTCTACTTATGAGAAGGAAATGATGGCCATTGTGCATGCAATATAGAAGTGGCATCCATACCAATTGGGGAATCATTTTTGCATAAAAAATGATCACCAGAGTTCAAAATATTTCCTAGAATAATGGGTCTATACCCCATCAAAATATAAATTGGTCATCAAACTCATGTTTTATGACTATGATATAACTTATAATAAGGGTAAGGACAATATTGGTCATGATACTCTATCTCACACATTTGTGGACTAAGCTTCCCTTTTAGCTATTTCTATGGCTATTCTAAATTGGTTAGATGTTATAATTCAAGGGTATGTCAATGACTCATAATTATCTCAAATCATTCAAAAATTTGCCACTGACCCATTTTTAGTACCACATTATTCTTGGGATGGTGCTTCTCTTTGATACAAGGGTCATTTGGTGTTTCTCTAGGGTACAAATCTATAGCAAGTTGTATTCTATGAACTCCATGCTTACCCATATATAGGGAATTTAGGGTTTATCAAAAATTATGAGAAAGAACTCCGTAACTTATTTTTGAAGGGAATGAAAAAGGAAATTCAATAGACGGTGGCTGAATGTGATACCTTCTAATGTAACAAAGGTGAAACCATACTCATTCCTAGGTTGATCAAAACTTTGCCTATCCCTACCAGGATTTGGATAGATATTTTGATGGATTTCATTGATGGTCTCCCTAAATCTAAAGGGAAAATATTTATATTGGTTGTGGTTTATTTCCTCTCCAAATATAGTCATTTTTGTGCCCTTAGCCATCCCTATACCACCTCTATAGTCATAAAAATTTTCTTGGACTAGATTTTCTATCTTCATGGCATTCCTTCTTCCATTGTATTAAATGGTTATGCAACCTTTACCAATAATTTTTGGACAAAAATATTTTGAAACATTGGCACCCAACTGAAGATGAGTTCTTGATATCATCCACAAATGGATGGCTAGACTAAAATTTCCAAGAAATGCTTGGAAACTTTCCTTCATTGCTTCACCTCTAAACAATAATACCAGTGAGAAAAGTGGCTTCCTCTCATTTAATGATGTTAAAACACATCCTAACACTCTTCAACTAAAATTACTCCTTATGAATCAATCTATGGTTAAGCACCACCAGTTTTCTTTTTGTACATCCCTAGTAGTTCATTAGTTTAAGTGATCGACATGCTTCTCTGAACCTAGGATCAGATCCTCATCACCCTATGGGATAATCTTCCTATGGCATAAATAGAATGAAATAACAGGCTGAGTAGAACCATTTTGAGCACTTATTTCAAGTAGGTGATATGGTTTTTATTCACCTACATCCATACAAGTAATCCTCCTAAAAACTCAAAGGGTGTCATAAGCTAGCTCCCAAGCTCTATGGACCATATAAGGTTCTCTAGAAGATTATGTTAGTTTCTTATAAGTTGGATATCCCACCTTATTACTAATTTTATCTAGTATTTAATGTCTCTTATATAAATAAATTTCTTATCACAAACATCATAGTGAAAACTATTTTACTAGAACTTGATAATGAAGGATCTATCCTTCTTGAATGAGGCAATCTTGGATAGGTGCACATGCCAAATTTGATCCCACTCCATCAGAGAGGTATTAATTTAGTGTAATAGAATGCAACCTAAGGATGCAACATGGGAACCACTTTTTTAGATTCAACACCAATTCCCACATCTGAAGCTTTGAGGACAAATCTTTTTCAAAGATGGAGGGGATGTTAGGACCCTGTGCAACCCCTTCTCTTTACTTTGTTAATATATTAGTTTCTATCGATGCATATGCTTTGTAATTAATCTCATGATAAATTTTTTTATCCCAAATTCATGATAATTAGTGGTTTCTTAGATTAGAATTAGTATAAAATTAGGTATTGAGACCAATAGAGGTATCCATGAATTATTTGTATTGAGCTTGCTCCCTCGAACTGGACTTTCGATCAATATAATTTCTTTAGTGTTTCTAGTAATCATATAAATTTATTATTTTATACATTTTTAGTAAATTAATCTGATATTTCATGCATTTTCATTAATTTTTTTAAGAGGATCGTCTCATCATTTGGATATCCTATGTGTGTCCTTTATTTTATTCACACTCTCATCAACAAAAAATAATGATCTCCAACACTCACCTTGTTGGAATATGTTTTCACGAATTTTCACACATTAAAATGGTAAGCATACTCTAATACCAAATTATGTAATCATGGTTTGGGAGTAAAATTAATGGAAAACTTAGAATATGTATCCTAGGGACATAATGCTAAGAAATGGGCATATGCATAGTCCCCATGCATAAAAAAATAAAAAAAGTATTAACTTTATTTATCTTCAATGAGGAAATCATAAAAAATTTAAAAAAAAAAAAAAAAAACCATAATTTAAAGGTTTATTTCAAAATAAAAAATATGTATATTTATAAATTCATTCCACCCATGGACATAGTAATCCTATATCTCTTTGATCATACCTACATAATTCATAAAATATATGTTTGTTACTAAATTTTACTACCTATGTAGAAGTTAAATAAATATGTTTCCTTCTAATTATTGAATGATTTTTTAGAAGGAACCTATATCCTTCAGAAGATATATTTCAATAACCAATTTGGAAACATAAAATATTCATCTTCCACACTTGTAATATTTCATATTCCCTTCATTTCTATTCATCTTGCATATGTTATAGAATTTGACTATTATTACATGGATGTCCAAGTTAGAATGTGCATAAGAGTTTAAGTAGTTTATAGGTTAGTTCATAGTTCATAAAATTTTGAAAATAATTATAGATATAACAATACACAAAACATGGTGATATGTAAATTTCGAACCACTTCTATGGAGGTTCATCTTTATTCATTTCTCTCTCTTCGATTGTAGGTTTTACCTTTGAGTCACTTGAGAATTATCTACTTTTTTAGGGATAAAATTTGAGGTAAATATAAATATATGAGTATGGTTAGTATATATTTGTAAAAAAAGACTATACATAGAGATTATATACATGTTCATGTAATTAACATTATTACATAGAGGAGCCTACATGATTCAGATACTTATGCATAAATCATTTCTAATCCAAACAATAGTTATATTTATTTTGTTTCTAATGTGTATCTATATAATATTTCATGGTATCATAGATAAGTATTCAATATAATTCATAAGAATTCACATAAAAATAGAAAATTTTCATTAATTTTTAGTCTAAGGAAGATGCATGAAACTCTGCATAATTTATAAATACAAAAGATATTTTGCATAACCATGTAACCTCACAAAATTTTACACAAAAATTTATAAATGTAAATGAATTATATGTAAAAATAGTCAAAAAACCCATGAAGTGCAATCATACGTGATTGTGCACATGAAACCAAATATATTTATGTATTTAACCATTCACCACCAATGGACATTACTTATTACTTACAAACCAATATGATATTAAATTTATTTTCTTCATGAATAAATTATAATGTCTATGTGATGTTTACACAAGTTATAATAATAATATATTTCTATTTAAATTGTATAAATTTTAAATAGGTTCCCATTCATCATAGTTTTCTTTGGTATTTTCATTTCATATTTATAGTTTAGTTGATGGGATATATAAAAGTATTTTAGGCATTGGTAAAATCTACCCAAACATTTTTTCCCATGTTCAAACTAACCTCATTTTTCTAATTTTTAGGTTTACATGGGTCAATATTCTTCAAAAGTGCACTTATACTTATCTAGATATTGATTTAGTTTGAATATTTTTGTCATTTATATATCCCACTTTTTTACAACTAATGGTATGCTTATCTCCTTAGATTTGAAATTATATAATTATTTTTATATATATTAAATTCCCTTTTTATCTGCCCTTATTTTTTTGGGTAGAATAATTTGTGTATAATTTGTAAAAAGATTCTTATAAATTATTAGATAAAAAATAAATTAGTACAAATGCTTTTTTTATTTCATAGATTGTTTGACCTTAATAATTAAAAGGAGAATATTAAAAATATTAAACTTTTATACTTAAAAAAATATATATATTATTTAAAAAAATGACACTTTAAAAAAAATGGTTCATTTTTTAAATAAATGGAGTTGTATTATATACAAGTGACTAGTAAATTTATATCCCATTAATTAATTATTTTAATAAAAATAATTGTTTAATGTTTTAAAAATTAATAATTATTTAATCATATTAATAAATTATAGTTAATAATAAAATAATACTAATTATTTAATTATCAAAATTAATAATAAATTAATATTAAAAATAATTAATATGTAAACAATAATTTTAAAAGATAAATTTGTAATTACATAATTAAATTAATTATAAATTTAAAAAATAATATAATATTATTAAATAATAGTAAAATTAATAATAATATAATATTTTTGATAAAGATAATTTGAGATTTTTGGAGGGATCCTTTTAAAGATTATATATAATAAGCTATAAGTCAAAAAATCCCAAACAAAACACCAGTTATAGAGTGGTTGAAAAAACATTGTAAAAAAGCCAACTAACAACAAAGATACATCATAAGAATAGAATAAAACAAAGAAGTTCTAAAGAGCAAGAAACAAACAAAATTAAATATCAAATAATAATATAATATTAATTAATTTTTAATATAATATTACCTAATAAATTAAATCTAATAATATGTAAAAAAGAATTTGAAAAAAAGGGACTCAACAAAAAAAAAATTGATAGAAATTTTATTTCAAATAAATTAGACTCATTTCTAAAAAATGGACCCATATATATAATTTTATTTTTAATTCTAATAATCAACAAACTATATTTAATGTGTTTAACTACAAGATCATAATGCTTTACCTTTTGATATAAAACAATCCTTATAATGTTATCAACTTTTAAATCATTGATTTCATTGCCATACTCTCTACTAAACTTAAAATTATTGATATTTGTGCAAGTTAATAAATTATAATTGAAATAATAAAAATAAGTGTAATCATTATAGTTTTAATTTCTCTACCCCAACTTTTATATGTTCTTTTTATCTATAATTATTTTTCCCATTTTTTATGATATGAAACTAACATGTATGTGACATAATTTCACAACATAGAATGTGTATCTTGACATGGAGGTATATTTTATCTTATAAAATTAGCATTGTGATAAATTTATTAAAATAAACAATTATCATCACTTAGTATACTTAGGGAATAGAAGAATAATACTTTTTAAAATTTAAATTTTCTCTTTTAATTTCATTGAATCATCCTACAATATTTATTATTTAATATTATCTATTTGATATGACACAGTTTTTATTTCTTAAATATCTTATTACATTTTCTAGATTGGATTCCTACTCCTATTCAATAATGATGTTTCAATTAACATCAAATTTTTTAGTGTTTAACAATTATTAACTAAATATTATGTGTTGTAATAAAATCCATTGCAATCTATACATATCATATTTACACCTTCATATTTATATCTATAACCTAGGTTCCCCATGACTGAGTCTGACAGTTTTTTGTATTAAATTTTTTTAGTTATACTTTACTATGGTTTTTACAACCATATTGATTAATGAGATGATTTCGACCCAAAAAAAAACATGACTATTTCAAAGTTGAAAATAATTACCTAATTTAATAATTCATTGAGTTGTTCTTCTTGAATTGATGACCATAGACCTACATAGGTATATTACCCAAGACATTCATAAACTATACAAATTGCATCATGACAAAGATAATATGTTATATTTTTAATTAAATAGTTTGGATATTTTTTGATAAATATATCAAATTTATAAATTTGATAGGAAACCATTAAAAACACATCGAGAACAATAATGAGTAATTTTTTAGTTGTACTGATTTCCTTCTTCATTTCTACAAATGTGAATATATTGTTATTTTTTAACTAAATTGAATTAAAAATAATGTTTTTTTCTAAAATTTTAACTATAATGCATATTTATCCTAAAATATGGTTATTTTTTTTATTTTTCATTATTTTTATAATAATTAGTAACCAAATAAAGATTATTTAAAACTCAATAGACACCACTTTGATTGTGTTATTTCTTATAATTTTATATCCTAATAATATTTTAAATGCTAATATAATAAAAAATAAAAAATTAATGATTAAATGAATGCCACAGATAGAAATAATAAATGGTTTTATCCTAGATTACATATTTTTAAAACTATTCTTCCATATTCTCTCTTATTATATTATTTATTTTACTAAAAAAATCTAATGATTTTCGTAACATGTCACATTTTGTTTTAGTAGAACCTGCCATGATATATTTTGTGAAGAACATTTCATATCACATAATGAAGGTAAACAAAATCCAATATAAAATATATAACCTTGATTGTTTTAGTGTTATATAAAATATCATTGTCAATTATTAAAAATATTTAAATACAAAATTTTAGTAAAATTTAAATAATATAATATATATGAAGGTCTTAATAAAATAAAATTTTGAAATATATAAAAGTTAATAACATTTAAAAAGTATAATCTATTTTAAAGGCTTAATAAGTTTTCTATTTACCAAATAGTGACAATAGGGTAATTAGTTTTAATATTGAATGGTAAAATGAGAATACAATAGGGATATAATGTAATGCATTCCAAAATAATAATATAAACCCATAATGTACTAAAAAAATATTGAAAATTATAGATAGATGATTTAACAAGTAATATAAATTACAAAAACACAAAGAGAGATAAAAAACTACACACTTATAAGAACTTAAAAAATATAAAAAGGGAAATAGGATCAAGAAGTAATTGTAATAAAAATATACATGGCTAGATCAATTAAAACTATAATCACATTTAGTGAATAATTCAATATATTTAACATGAATGTATTTTTATATACCTCTTGTTGTTATAGTATTTATAATGAGTTATTACCTATCACTACTAAGCATCAAAGGAATGCATGAAACAACCCCCTTGTCAATGCAATACTACCAACAACATAAAGTGATGCATTTTTAAATAAATCACTCTTGGATTTATGAAAAAAAAAATTCATTACAAATATGTTATTTTGGATGCATTACACATGACGATCTTACCAAGTAATGTAAATCCACCACATGTGGCCTTTGTGATAAACTCCATAAAATGGACTGAACATAATATTTCATTTTAAAAATATGACATGCATCCTCAATATATCATAAATCATTATTTACCATTATATATCATAAATCATGTTAAAATTGTACTTGTGGACAATGGTTCAGGACTCAACATTTGCAACATATCCTTTCTTTCCCTGACTTTGAGATTAAATATTTGGAATCATCAACTACGAACATCAAAGGATTTGATAATATTTCATGAAATGTATACAAGTATATAAAATTTAATATTATTATAGTACCTCATACATTACCTACTTTATGCCAAGTTAATCTAAATCATTTGAATTACAAAATTATTTTGGGATGTCCTTGGATACATGAAATTATTGAGTATAATGTCGATATGGGCACTTGAGTTATATTTTTAGATAGTTTATTTTGGATTTTTTATGTTTTTATAAATTTTATTTAATTTATTTATGTCCTAATTTATTTTTTGGTCATTTTGGACACTTTCCATTGATTTACTAAAAATAGTTAGAACCGCTAGTTAACTCCAATTCACTGTATGAGTACTCAAATGAGTCCCTAAAATGTGGGGCACACTTTTAATGTTAGTAAAGTGAAATTAAAGTATATTTAAGTCAAATACTATTTTTAGGTAATTTTTTATTCCATATTTGGGTAGGTTTCATGATTTGGTGGCTTATTGAGTAAGGATTCTTGCTTGTTGACCTTGTCTTGAATGTATGTCAACATTATTTGTTTTAGACTTTGTTTTAGTATTATTTAAGATATATTAAAGTTTAATTTTATAATTATAATTATATATTACTTAATTTTAAAATAAATTTATTTATTTATTTATTTATTTATTTTTTGCTTTTGTTGAAATAATTTGTCATGCAAGTTATCTTATAATAGGTTTGTTTTGACCTTTATTATTAATAAAAGATTGTGCACAAATGAAGTATAATAATTATTTTTATAAATTTAATTTGAAAATTTTTATCTATAATTTATTTTTAGTTATTCACAAAGGAATACCAAGAATAATATGTTTTTTTTGGAAGTTATTTAATAAAAGTTTTGGTTGACAATCTCACTTATAACACAACTAGTTTAACATCTACTTATTCTAGGATAGATTGGTAGATACATGGCTTCAATTTTAAATTAAGTACAATATTATTTTTAATCCCTCAATATATTAAAAACCTTAAAAAATGTATACAGCTCATCTAATCTACATGCATGACTAAAATTCAGCCATTATGGATTTGTTTATACTTGTCTAATGGATACTAATCCCTTCAAACATTGTGTAATGGTCCAATTGTTGAGTACTCCTCCATCCCAATCCTATAATTTTAATTTTTTAAATTTATATTTTATAAAATATGGATAAAAATTACAAGGATTAGGCAAAAATGAATAAGGTATAACCCAAGCTATTTCTTCTTCCAACAATACAAATTGGCAAGGCTTGGGGTTTTCAACAAAATCTATAGGAAACATATAAAACACTCATATTAGACCTTATTTTTTAAACACCAAATTATAATTCATGAATATACCTTATTATATTACTATTTTATGATTAGCAAACCCTCATTTAATTAATGAGAATGCTTCACCAAAAAATTTAACATTGGATGAAATCTCAAATGATGAGTCATTACTATAGTATTTGGGGGAATATGAGGATATCCATTCCTTATATGATGATAATAGGTTCCCTTGCGCCACATATGTTAATTCTTACTTTTATGAGATAAATGATTCCAATATCCAAAATTATGCACCTAACATGATTCCTAATATAATAGCTATCATAAAATAATCTACTTTTCTAAATGAAGAAATAGTAAAATATAAATTTGGAACATATAAAGATCCTCGACCCATACTACTCATTGAAATGATGTAGGAGGATGAATTAAAAACCTAATATTAGGTCCTACATGGATATATAGAATTATTTTCTTGGGATTATTTAAATAATCCTATAATAGATCTATTAGTGGTAATTCATAATATATTACTATATCTAGATGCAAAACAAATTAAATAAAAGATTTGTAAAATAAATATTAGGATAAAATTATTGGTAAAAGATGAAATTCAAAGACTCTTATATGTAAGCTTCATAAGATCCATTACACATTCCAATTGGATTTCTAACATTGTACCAATAACTAAGCTTAATGGTGACATTCAATGTTATATTGATTATCGTGACCTAAATAAAACTTGTCCAAAAGATGATTTTCCATTATCTAACATCAACATTTTTATCGATTCTATAGCTAGGTATGAGACATTTTAATTCATGGATGGTTTTTTCGAGTGTAAACAAATCAAAATTAACCTAAGAAATAAATAAAATACAACATTTACAACCCATGGAGAACATTTTTCTATATTGTCATGCATTTTAATCTAAAAATATAGGAAAAACATATCAAAGGTCAATGACACACATTTTCCATGATTTCATTCATAAAACTATCAAGGATTATGTCAATTATTTACTAGAAAAATCTAAATGCTGACAAGACCATGTTGTAAATTTATGACAAATATTTGAATAATTTTGAAAATTCAATGTGTAAATAAATCCAAAAAAATGCTTTTTCAAGGTATCTTCCCAAAAAATTTGGTATAAATTATATCTCAATGGGAAATTAAGGATGATCTAATAAATGTAAACTTTATTATTGAGATGCCACCACCAACTTAAAATAGTTATCATTCTTACAAGGTAGAATTCATGTATTTTAGCATTTCATTACTCAATTGGTTGATAAAACAATACATTTCACATGTTTTCTAAAAAATGACACTAAATTTATATGGGATGATGTTTGTCAGATTTGTTTTTATAAAATCAAGGAATATTTGGCAAATAAACCAGTGCTCATGCCTCCAATACTAGATAGACTATTACTCCTTTATATCTCATCAATGAATGAGGTCTTGGGGACCTATTAACATAAATTTATGATGATCATTAATATCATGTAATTTATTATATAATCCATTAATTAGATGACTATGGACACAAATATACTCTAACATATAAAATTATATCTAACATTCGTATTTTATACATAAAAATTATAGTATTATTTACTTAGTAATGAGATCCATGTTATAATTAAAGAATATCAATTAAATTTTATCATGAAAAAAATCCACCTATCATGTTGAATAGTTAAATGGGTAATGCAACTTGAAAATTTTGATCTCAAGTTTATGTCTCAAAAATAAGTAAAAGGCCAATTTATAATTGATCAGCTAGAAGCAACTATGTTACTAGATACTTTTCAAATTACTGAGGCTTTTTTTGATGAGTTAACTACATATAACACATCCCATAATCCATGGATAATGTTATTCTATGAATCGAGATGTATGATAGGAATAGTTAGAGGTATCATAGTTTGCAACCCTAAGGGAGAATGCATGTCATTTTATTATAGATTAACCTTATATTACACCAATAGTATAGTATAATTTGAGGCTTTCATAATTGGATTATCCATAGCATAAAAACTCCATAACAAGGATATTCAGGTCTTTGGTGATTCTTATTTTGGTTATTAATCAATTTACCAATCATTACCAAATAAAAGATGAACATTTACTTTCACATAAATAAATGGTGGATAGACTAAAAGGAACATTTGACACATTTTCTATCAACAATATCCCATGTAAAGATAACCATCATGTAGATGTAATGGCCAATGTAGAATCTTTAATGCCTTTTGACATCTAGGATGATTGTATAAATTTTAAAATATGATAGTTATGAAAACCTTACATTACATCAAATAAAATGGATGATTTAGCAGTTCTTTCTAAAAGAGTCCACTAAGATCTCTAAAGAGAGTTTAAGCAATAATGTTGATTCTTATAGAGAGCTCCAAAATTCCAAGAGAAGGAAAAATAATGCATTTGATTCATTGCAATAATGAGTGAGTAACCTTCGAAAAAGGAAAAGTAGGGTACATACAGGTAAAATTAGGGAAACATGAGGAAGCCCCTAATTTTCCTAATTAACTAATTAAAATTAAATATAATTAGCCTATGGACCCTTTATAACTAACCTAAGTAATCTTAAATAACATAGAATGGCCATATGACCATGTAGGAAAAACCTAGTGAGAAAAAATCACTACACTAACACCCCCTTTAAGCGTAGCTTAGGTGAGATGAGAATTGGGTCCTGGCATTAAAATCCTTATGAGGTACCCAAGTACATAGTGATGAATGTTCATAGGAGGAAGAATAAGGTGGAGCAACCCTAACCCCAATGATAGCTCATAGATGAAAAAAATTACTCTCTATGAAGTTTTGGGTTAGAATATCTATAATTTGCTTTGATGTTGGATAGTATCAAATATAAATGACTTTCTCATTGATAAGGTTCTTGATGAAATGCATGTGAATCTCTATGTGCTTGGTCCTTTGATGGAGAACCAAATTTATACAAATCTAGATAGTGCTTTGGTTGTCATAGTAGATGATTGTTAGCTTATGAAACTAGACACCAAACTCAGTGAGAATCCCTTGAAGCTAGATTGCTTCGGTGGTGACATTGACAACCCCTATGTATTCTACCTCTGTATATGGTAAATAATTTATGTTTCTTCTCACTTGACCAGCTTATTAGACCCAAACCAAGTGAGAAACTATAGCCTAAAGTGGACTTTTGACTCTGAATATCTCTAACCCAATTTGAATCTATGTATATGATCAAATCAACCTCTATTCTTGCTTTGTGGTGTATCCTATAGTTGTGCAAACCCTGAATGTAGTGAAGAATCCATTTTGTTGATTTCTAGTTCAACTCATGTTGTCCCTACATAAATTGGGATACCAAACTAAATACATAGGATATGTCAAGTCTAATGTGTGTGATATAAATAAGACTACCCATGAGTTGCCAATATGGAGTTGCATCAACAAGTGGTATAGGTCAATCAGCCTCAAACTTCACACAAGACAAGAAAGGAGTAGCATCTGGCTTATAATTATCCATGTTAAACATTTCAAGAAAATCAATAGAATACTTACATTATGATAAAGTTATCCTATAATCTGATTGAATGATTTTAGTCTTGAGAAATTAGTACAACAATCTCATGTTTATCATTGAAAATCTATCTAAAAGTGTAGTTTTCACTACTGAGATGGATGATTGTGAGCTCCCTGTAATCAATAAATTATCCACATAGAGAACTAGGATCAATAGAGAATAATCCTACCATAAGATATAGACATTTAGATTTAAGTGGCATCTAGTAAACATGACTATGAGGATAAAGGATTCCATCTTGGCATACCATGCCCTAGGTGCCTATTTGAGTCCATCGATAGATTTATTATGTCTACAGACTAAGGAGGTATCTTCCACAATGCCTTATGGTTGTTCCATATATATCTCTTCTTTGAGGTCACCATGTAGAAAAGCACTCTATATGTCCATGTAGTAAACATACCACTGATGTGCAACTATGATGGCTAGAGTGAGTCTTATAGATGTCATTTTAGCTATAGGAGTAAATGTCTCAGTGTAGTCTATTCCAAGCACCTAAAAAAACCCCTTTACAACAAGATGAGATTTGTACTTATCGACTGATCCATCTAAACCATACTTGGTTTCATAAACCCATTTGAAATGGACTAATTTTCTTCCTTTCAAAAGAGGAACCAAGTCCCATGATTTATTATTGATCAAGGAACCATACTCTTCTTGCATAGTACAATCACATTTTGGAATACCAGATGCCTCATGAAAGGTTTATGGATCTATGTCAATGGCCAAGTAGGCATGTGATATCCCCTAAAATTATGATTGTGTTTTCCTTGTATCTAATGGATTTCCAACCCATCCTCCAGCACTTTGAAGTGTCTATCTAGCCTAAATAAGACTATAATTGTATGAGATTAGAGAATCAGGAGGTGAGTCTTCATAATTTGTAGTATGAGTGTGAGATGGAGGAGAATAATTCTCATCACTACTCTCATCACTTGAACTTGAAGAAGAAGATTCATCCCCATCATCAAGAGGATCTTGAAGTGGATTTATGTTACTATCTGAATTAGAATCAATGTCTAGTGAGACTTTTAAAGAGTCTAGAGTGTCAAGATTGTGCTCAAGTGGGCCCTCACAAAACTTGACACTCTTTTCAATGAATAAATCATGAGTTTTAGTATAGATAAGCCTATATACCTTAACACCCTCTACATACCCCATAAAGATGCAAGATTGACTTTGAGGGTCCATTGCCTTACATTTATCCTTAGGAACATGGGCCATTATTGGTGATCCAAACACTTAAAAGTGATCTAATGCGAGCTTTTAACCATACCAAGCTTCAAAATGAGTGATTCCCTTTAAGGATTTGTGTAGAACTCAGTTCTAAATGTATCATGCATAGTTGACTACTTCATCCCAATACTAATGAGCAAGAGACTTTGATTGAAGCATAAAGTTTGCCATTTCCTTGAAGGTATGATTCTTGCATTCAGCCACACCATTATATTGAGGATAATATGGAACTATGTGTTGCATCTGAATTCCTTTTGATGTGCAAAACTACTCAAACCTATTGTTGACATACTCATTTCGATTATTAGTCCTTAAGATTTTAATGGAACATTCTAACTGCTTCTCCACAAGTGCCTTGAAATCTTTAAAGTGATTAAGAACCTTAGACTTATTTTTAAGAAAAAACACCCAAGTGTACCTTGAAAATTCATTGATAAATTTGAGCATGTATCTTGTCCTATTGAATGAAGGTTTTGGAAATGGACCTGATAAGTCACTGTGGACTATCCCTAGCTTCTATTCAGCTCTCCTTGCTTTTCTCTCGTCATATTTCTCTTATAGATGCTTAACAAGAATGTAGCCATTGCATAGGCCATCTAAGAATTTGACTTTAGGAAACCTTGAAACCATATCCTGATGAATTAGTTACTCCAAGTAAAGGTAGTTTAAATGGCCAAACCATTCATGCCATAGTTTGCTTACTCCATCTGCATGAGTAAGTAGTGAAACTAAAGGGTGATCTAGGGGGAAATGTGAGAAGGTATACATCCTAGACTAATTATTGGCCTTCTCATGAGCCACTATGGTATCACTATGTATCTCCTTGATGACTATTAAATTAAGTTTTAACTCAACTCGCTTCCTTATACCTATGTGAGTAATTTGATATAGTGACAAAATATTGGTGGATAGTGAAGGAACACATAAAACATCATTGATGGTCCCATCACTTACTTCAACCAATCATTTACCTCTAAATTATACCAAAGTGTCATCACCCATAAGAATTAAAGGCATGAAACATGGCTCTATTTATGAAAATAGATCCTCTAAAGAGGTCATGTGATAGGAAGCACCCGAGTCAATAACCCAAGTCAAAGGCTAAGAAGCTACTACAACAAGTGCCTTACCCTTTTTTTTACCCTTTTTTATATCTTTTTCCTTTGCATAATATTGTGT
Source organism: Torreya grandis (assembly GCA_037957365.1). Lineage (NCBI taxonomy): Eukaryota > Viridiplantae > Streptophyta > Pinopsida > Cupressales > Taxaceae > Torreya > Torreya grandis. The sequence goes on from JARHVA010001365.1 coordinate 1,227,499, forward strand.
GAACATGTTCTAAGATGAAGATTCAGGAATACTAAGGTTGTTCTTCTCAAGAATCTTAGTCAGGGTGTTAATCTTCTTTTTCATGCACTGAGATTCATCATGTCCAAGTTTCTTGTAAAAGTTGAATTTGAGTTTCTCCTTCTTAGGTTTTCTACTTGAAGAGGACTCATTTTATGATTCCTTAGGCTTGGCATCTAATTTTTTATTCTTATTATGCTCATGATCTAGTTTAGACTATTTCTTCTCTTGTTTGTCACTGCTTAAAGGCTTCTTATCTTGATTGATAATCAAAGCATGTGATTTTGAACACTTCAATGCACCCATTTGAACCAAATTATTTTTATCTCAAGTTATATTAGAAAAAACTCATCAAATTATGGTATTTTCCAAGTGGATCCAAGTGCACATTTGGTAGCATGAAATGTAGAAACAAAAATTGAATAGTCGTGACCTAGTTTTATAAGCACAGATAGAGTCAACTGGTCATCTATTTTCTTGTAATGTATTTTGGGTTTGTTAGACTATTTTACATAAATTCCCAAATTTTAAATAAATCAACTCAAAAAACCTTATTTGGTCTACTATCAAATTATTAGGGTTGAGAAACCTAATTGCTTCTTCCAATGTAATTTAGGGTTTTTGAACTACTTTACTTAACTTCACGAATTTGAAGTAAAGTAATGTTGAAATATTGTATGGGTCTTGTAAGCAAGTTATAGTAATTTAAAAACCTAATTTGGTCTAGAATCAAGTAATGGTCTTTCGAGAACCTGATTTGGTCTATAGAGAGTAAACTGGGGTTTGCAGGCTTGATTACATCCTTTGTATGGATGTTCAGCGAGTTGGAAGAAATTGAATTTTTGAAAAATCCATAAAATTTCTCAAAAAACTAAGAGAAACCCATTTATATCTTAAAAAACCCAAAATTATATGTAAATTTATTTTTCATCAAAGGCTTTTTGGCATGATTTTTGAGGTAGATTAAGAAAATGCCTCTAAGGTCAAAAATGGTAGCCAAGATAGAAGGAAAAAATAGAAAGGTGAATGCATGGAGGATATTACCAGGGAGTCTAATGCATGAGGCTATTAGGAAGGATCTAGTACCATGAAAGAGTGTGTCAATATCTCTAAATAGTGTTCAAGAAACAATGTGAATTCCTGTAGAGAGAGCTCCAAAATTCTAAGAGAAGGAAAAATAATGCATTTAATTGATTGCAATAATGAGTGAGTAACCTTCCAAAATGAAAAATTGGGGTACATACAGGGAAAATTATGGAAACATGAGGAATCCCCTAATTTTCCTAATTAACTAGTTAAAATTAAATATAATTAGCCTATGGACCCTTTTTAACTAACATAAGGAAGCTTAAATAACATAGAATAGCCATACGACCATGTAGGCAAAACCTAGTGGAAAAAAGAACTACACTAACACTTTCTATTACACATAGATCTACAAAAAAAAATGGTACATTGACATTTATAATTTCCTATATTGGGCCTACATACTAGATCAATTCACACAAAATGACAAACATAAGTTATAAATGGAGGTGTTTCATTATGTTAGTATTGGGAACATATTATTCAAATGATATTTTGATGGACAATTAATTTGATGCCTAAATAAAGATGAAACATGAACCTCACTTATATAAATGCATGATAATGGTTGGGGGGAAACTTTAATGACAAGGCCATGTCACAAAACTATTATGATAAGGTTATTATTGGCCTATAATGGAATAAGAATGTATCAAAAATGCTAAATTATTTTTACAATGACATAAACATAACAATTTAAATCATGATCTATCTCATTAGTTATAACCAATTATATCACCATGGCCTTTTTATTAATGGGGTTTTGATTTAATTAGAAAAATAAATCTAGTACCATAGGTGGCCATAAATTCATAATCACAACTTAATAATATTTTATCAAATGGTTAGAATCAATTCCACTTGAGTTTACCATAGGGGATGACATATGTAGATTCTTAATGACCAATATTATATCCCATTTTGGCATACCTTCACCTATAATTATAGATAAAGGGTCATCATTTAAAAATAAAATAGTGAAACACTTTTGCAGCAAATATAAAATCAAATACAATTTTTCTAAACCTTATTACCCACATGCTAATGGTCAAGTAGAAGAAAAATAAAAAATCATTTTGAAAATATTTGGAAAAATAATTGAATGATATAGTATAGATTGGCATCAACATATGGTGTATTCCTTATGGGAATACCACACTAGTGTTATAAAGCCTACTCCAGCCACGCTGCTTTCATTGGTTTTTGGTACAAAGGTGATTCTACCAATTAAACTTTAAATCCCATCATTGTGTGTTTCTCTCGAGGATTTTATAAAAGATAATTACTATCAGGAAAAATGATTACATCAATTGGAATAATTGAGTGTAAAAAGCATAAAGGCTATTGAACATTTATGAGTCTATAAAGATCACATCATATGATCATATAAAAAAAATGTTGGACATGAGAATTTGTTGTGGGTGACTTGATACTAAAATAAAACCTAAAGAATACCAAATGCATAAAAATATAAAAAAGGAAAGTTTAAATGAAATTAGTTGGGCCCATTCATAGTTACAAAAAAATTATGAAAATGAATATACCACCTATCTACACTTGAAGAAAAATATCTCAAGAACCCAAAGAACATCATGAATTTTCATAAATATTATACCTAGAAATCAAATATTCCAAAAAAAATCAAATATTCAAGAAAATACAAAAACATTCAAATAAAATCAAAAATATATAAATGTTCATCACTCACATGTTTATTAGCTCCATGGTATCTATATTTTTTAGTTTATGTTAGTAGGTAACATATCATTTATATACACATATATGTTTCATGTGTACTTGAGTGTCATATAGGCATACTCCAGACCCTTGATACTTACACATTTAAATGTTGGAACTTTCCTATTACCATGTGAAATACTATGTTGGGGGAATTTGCTTCTTTGATCAAAATTGATACAAGTTACATTAATTTATGATTTATACATTATCATGTTGATCATACATAATAATTACTACACATTCCTATACTTGTGCTTACATATTTTAGAGTGTACTTGATATGACATGTTACATGACATTTTTTATAATACATATATGAAGGGACTAGTATGATATACTTATGTGGGTTGTTATACTTCATTTATTCATATTGTCACTTCATTGAGTGTCTTTTTCTTGCTTGTTATTTTCTTGATTATTGAATATTTGAATATGTTCCTTATTTTTTGGCTCCCATGCCACTGTTTGATGATTTCTATTTGGACATTTGAATATGCCATTCCTTATGGGTATACCACACTAGTGTTCATACACCTACTCAAACTACACCTTTTTCATTGGTTTATGGTATATAGTTGGTTCTAAAAATTGAAATTTAAATCCCATAATTATGGGTTTCTCTCAAGGATATTATAAAATATAATGACTATCAAAAAAAATGATTAGATCAATTGGAATAATTGAGTGCAAAATGCGCACAGTGTATTTAACATTTATGTTTCTATCAATATTACATCAAATGAACATATTAAAAAAAATTAAGCCATAAAAATTTTTTGTGGGTGAATTGATATTAAAATAAAATCAAAATAACACCAATGCTTAAATAGATTAAAAAATGAAAGCTCAAACCAAACTAGTTGGGCCAATTCATAATTACAAAAAACTTAGGAAAAAAATTATATCACCTCACTACACTTGAGGGAAAACCTCTCAAAAACCCAATTAACATCATGCATATGAAAAAACATTATACCTAAACATCAAATATTCCAAAGAAAAAGAAAAAAATTCAATAAAATACAAAAATATTCAAATAAAATAAAAAATACAAAAATATTTAACATTCACATGTTTAATAGCTCCTTGACATCTATGTTTTTTACTTTATGTTAGTGGATATAATATCATTTATTTAAAAATATATGTTTCATGTGTACTAAAGGAATACCTCATACCCTTGATACTTTCCCATACATATGTTGGGCCTTTCTTATTCTCGCATGATATACCACATTGAGGGCATCTAATTCTTTGATCATGATTGACATAGGTTACATTACTTTATGATCATTTATACATTATCATGTAGAGGATATATACTAATGCTTTCACATGCCTATAATCATGATTACATATTTCATAGCGTACTTGATATTCTATGTTACATGAAAATTTTGATAACACATATATGTAGGGACTAGTATGAGATGTTTATATTGGTCGCTTATACTTCATTTATTCACATTGTCACTTCCTTGAGTGTATTTTTATTATTTATTATTGTCTTGATTGTGTAAAATCTTAATATGTTCCTTGATTTTTAGCTCTCATGCCACTATATGTTTATTTATATGTGAACATCTTAATATGGAATTACTTTGAGTATGAAATATTTGAATATTCCCCTTATTTGCGGTCTCCTTAAACCCATTTTATGTGACATTGAGTGCTCTTGTATGTGTTTTTGATTGTTTTTGAACTTGTATAGTTAATGTATATACATTTCAATGATCTATATCATGCATCTTAGGGATTTTTTTTATCACATAATGTAAGCTTCATTGATATATCTACTTAGAAATTCTACTCTTATATGGTACATGATTCGTTCACAAATTATATAGGTATCTTTTTATTTTGAGTTAAGGTAATGACTAGATTACATTTACCTCACCTCAAAAAGGGGGAATATTAATGGTTTAATTTAATATATACATTACCTTTACACTTATAAAATTCTCATAATTTTCATAATATCATTACAATTTACATGATTTAGATATACACTTGGGATATAATCCTATACATTGCACTAATTTTTATATATTTGGGACACAATTTCTAAAATTTTTATAGATATTATACACAGTTATATATTATAAGTTAAATTTTATATATAATTCATATTTATACACATGATAGGTACATATTCCATTCAATCACACCAAAAATTGCAAATACATATTCAACCTTATTTACCAAGAAACACTATTTTCACTAGGAAGCACTATTTTTAGCCTTTTCTATCTAAATAATTTGAATCCATTTAGTATTTTTGTAAATATTCAACACCCTCAATGACCTAAAACTACTCAATTTTATTTTGTTATACCCCTTAATTTGGACTTTATTATACTATCACATGAGTTGTGGGATTGAGATGTAATGATCTCAATGGTCATGTCACAACTCACAATTGCACTAGATTAAGGGAATAATTAAATTTTAATATTACTATTAAACTCTCCAAAGTTTATTTTTTAACTTCTCTCATCTCTAATGCTTTATAATTAATCATATTTATAAATTTAAAGTACCAAGGGGTAACATGGTTGCATCGACACATGGATGTACTCCTTTACTCGCTTTATTTTCAAGCATTTCAATTATGTAAAAGTTTAGATTATATGAATTAATTATATTATAAACTTATCTTAATTAAAATTAATACACCATAAAACCACTAAAAGTTTTCTCAATCAAAGATAAGGTGTGTTATACACAACTAGGTACACATTTATTTCCTTTAACCTAGTAATTTCATATTTATGCATTACTAGTTTAAAGGGGGAATGTAGATACTAAAATATGATGTATATAATAAAAAAATATTTTATACTTGATAAATACATATCATAACTCTACCTTTCAATTCTACACCTTCATGTTGTTAAAAGGCTTGCACTCGCCATCTCACTGTGCATAATCATTTATCTTATGAGCTGACCCAATTCATTTATGATGACCTAGATCTACTTCACTATTCAAAAAGCCTAAAACATGATATATATCCTTTAATATTAGTTTAAAATACTTAGTAGCTTCTTGGTCTACTGGAAACTTACATCCCACATAGGGACACTTACATCATCACAAATATCCAAATTATTATTAAGTGTTCAATCCTCAAAAGTTATCTAATTTACAAACATTTTTAATCCTATGGGTTAGACCATTTATATTATCAAACCCTTTCATGATATAATTTCAAAATGTGTGGTATATTATAAATCTAAGCCTACTCATTATTCATTTTATCAAATACCAAGTAGACACCTATTAAATATTGATCAACTAATCATAAAATTTAGTTATATTACCCTATTCTTACCTATTGTCATGTCATTCATAGGATAAGTCATTTCACATGTTTAAAGCACTCAAATAATATCCCATGATTAATGCTTGTAAAGTTATATTCTATATCATTTCATGACTTTGCATATAGTATATTTCACCCTTATGCACACACAAACCAACACCTAAGGGAGAACTAAATAAGTCTAAGGCAATCCTTGGAGTATTACCTATGTAGTAGCACCCATGGATAGAGGGGTACTTGAGGCCAAATTGACACCATGAGATCTATAACCCATTTTTGGAAAGATACAAGGACCCAAGTTTAAGATTTAGGGATTGGTCCATACTTAGTCTTTGAAATATTATGTTCATAGATAAAATACATCAACATAAAGGTGATAATATACCCAAAAGGATCCAAGTGGTAAATTCAAAATATAATTAATATTTTGTATAGGATATTTATGTCAATATCATGATAGAAACATCAACACAAGTGTCTTAGAGTTTATTCAAGTGTTCAAGCCTCCATAAATAATATTGCCAAAATTTGATGACTATATCCTAATCTTGACCCTACATATTTCAACCTATGTACTTCTTAGATATGCTTGAATATATGTAGATAAGATAATTATTATCTATTATTCATATTTATGAAATAAAACTACTATTTTGAGTGTACTTTATATATTTATCTTAACTTGGTACCTTAATTTATAATATTTATTTATCTATGTTTTTAATTAATTGGCCCACTCTAGAATAGTTTTATTCATCCTTGTGTATAGGCTTTTCTACGCTCTTAACCCTTAACCCATATATATAAAAAAAGGGTTAAGAAACATGTAATGTGCTATCTAAATGTAAAAGTGTATGAATAATCTCATGATTGATAGAATAAATTATATATCTTTTATGGTCTATAAAATGTGTATAGTAACTTATATATCACTTTATACCCACACAAAGAGTGAAGAAAATAAAAATAGGATCTATGCTTGCACAAGGTAGTCCCAAGGAAGTTAACTTAATATTAATTTGTATAAAATAATACACCAATAATCATCAAACAAATATAGAGGGATGGACCTAGAGTATAGATAATCATAAAGTTACTTTTTTCCTTCTACTTCAAATTGAGCTTTATTGATTAATATCTTATAAACTTGTGATGGATTTCTATCTTAACCTCTCACTATCCCCTTGTATCAACTAAAGGTATTAACATTCATGTAGTTACATCATCATTTATAAGGAAGAGGAGGTTTAAAAACTTTACTCAAGTAATTTCATTTACTCTCACTAATGACATTTATTGGAACACTTAATGATTTAATTATGCAAAAATAACTAATGACATTAAGATATAAATTTTTAAATTATCTCAAACATATATCAAAACTATTCATTTGATTTTAATATGTAAATTAAAGTGAATTTGATATACAAATCAATCCAAAATTAGAGAAGATAAATCAGTTATTTATATCAATGGAAATACTTAGATAATTAGGTTCATGACCAATATGGATTTGCTAAACCTACCTAAGGGATCTCTTATCATATAATATGGATAGAGAGGGTTAGAAATCCTCTATTCAAGAAACACCACATAATAACCTTAGATAGGTTATATAATGCAAGAATAAAGTAAATCTAATCTAGTGCTCACTAAAGCTTGTGGCACAAATGGGGGATAAACATAAACAATAAACATGCAAATTAAAACTCTACTCAAGTCAATGTAGATTTAATCCTAAGCAAGGAGATACAATACATTCATTATCCATTATTCATGCAAATTTATCTACTAAAATAGAAGAGGAAGAGTTAAGAATACTTACCTTGAAGACAAACCTGTTGATCCTCAACTTTTCCCTTGGCCAATGGTGCTTTGGAAAAGGTTGTTGTGTATTATTTAAGAATATAAGGATAAATAATTGACTATAATATATCCAAAGACCTCCTAGTGGAATCTCAATATTTCACAAGACAAAGGTTCTCCTCTAAGAATAATGAAACCCTAAGCAATTACTCCTCAAGTAGAGTGATGTAAATGCATATAAATAAAATAAAATAAATAATTACTTCTATTGAAAATTGGGTGAAATAGAGGTATATATAGCCTAATTTTACCCTAAGCCCTTCGAAAATTTAGTCGATGCAATCAGCGTAGTCAAATTTATTAGTTAGAAAATAGAACTGTTATGTCCTAAATTGATTTGGCCTAGGTCAACCTAGTCCCATAATGTATAATATTCCCAAAATAGGGTTGACCCATTTGAATACATTTATAAATTAGTAAAAAGGGGTTTTTATTAGGTAAGGGTTATTTGAGGTGGTGAACTACTTAGAGAAGAGTGTGAGGGAGGTGTTAAAACTTAGGTAAATGTATAAGAGAAATTTGTATTAGTTTTAAGTGGATGTATAGGGAATAAAAATATTGTGAAGCACCAAAGGTCTTCCCACCCATTTTCAAATGAAATATTTAAAGCATATACTTAGAGAGGTTGAGACTCAACAAATTCCCACAAGGGATAAATCATCAATAATTGATAAATTTTAAAAATATTGTGTTTGTATATATATGCCCCACATGAATATCATCATGTGTCATGTAATTGTAACATAGGGAAGTGCTTTTGGAGGAGAAACATATCAAAAAAAATAAAAAACACTGAGATAAATAAGTTTTATTTTAGAGAAAATAAGATAATTTAAAGGAAATAATTAAAAAATACATACCTCTAATTACCTTAGTGCCATAGATTAGAACTAATGTGAGAGAAATGGAGAAACATCCAATGTAATAAACATTATGTGAACCTATAAAATAATTTAAAATTCAAAACAAAATTCAAAAATATGCGTGGTATGTCAAAAAAATCTCTATGGTGTTATGATTCCAAAATATCTTTCGGTTTGGAAAAAGAGCTAATAGAAAAATGTTATAAGAAAAATTCAGAATCTAGTGGTAAATAATTGCTAATTAAATAGTTTTGAATGGTAAATATAAATAGGTTAAAAAATTATTCATTTTTTTTTTAAATTTTATTTTGAGAAAATAGATCTCTGAGAGACCTAGAAAAACATAGAGAGTGATGTTGGTGAGGAGATGATAGGTGTAGACTGGAGGATGCCTAGTGGTAGAAACTAGTGCAACTTGGGTAATTGATCCATTAAATTCAAATTATTGATAATTTTAATTGAAAATTAAGCTAGTTGTGAACAAATAGACATTAGGGTAAAACCATGTAGTGAAATTGCCCCTAGGAAATTTTTAGGTAAACTAGGAATTATATGCGTAAATGGGTAAGAAGTGGTAGTTAAAATAAATTCCTAATGAGTTAATGAGAATTAAGAAAAAACTGATTGTGGAATTTGAATAGGTTTGGGCATGTTGATTTAGTTCAAATTGGGGAAGTATTGTAATAGGTTTGACTGCATATGAAGTGGTTAACATAGTTATTTGGTATGTGGTTGACTATGTGGGGTAGGGCCAACTTAGTTAGAATTGGCTAACTTAGTTAGCAGATGGGATAAGAAGTGGTTGATTTAATAAAAAAGAGGGTTGAATTATTTTTAAGTGTCTAAATATGATGAAAAGAGGTCTAACTTAAGTTTAAATTATTGTTTGGATTAAAAATAACATCTACTTAGTTTTAAGTGGATGACTACATAGGAAAGGGGGTGAAAGAGTCAAAAATAGATTGATGATGTAGTTAATTTTTGAAATTAAATATTTTTAGGATGTATTTTTACTTTATTTTGGAATTTATGTCTAAATTTTTTTGTGTTATTTGACATTTTATAGATGCAATGGAGATTATAGCATTTGATGGATGTAACATGTCTATTGGATCTATTGGGAGAGCTTGTCAAATGATGACTAGGCATGGTTAGCCTCCTTAGGATTTGGAGGTACTATGTAGATGTGAGGTATCTCCCTAAGTGTTGACTTAGTCATCATGTTCCTTTGAGCATGGGAACAAAGGAGATAATTAAGCAATGATGGTAGGGGAGAGATTGGTGGTTTTGGTAATTAAACTTATCTCACTTGGTTCATCATCATCTAAATATATAAGGTCAAGAGTAATGTTTCCTATTAATTTAGGATGACCTTTATATCATTAAGTAGAGTTGATGGGATAATTAAAACATTGTGATTCACAAAATGGAATGCTAGGTAAAGGTTCAAGGCTAGGTATTTTGAAAACACCTCATTTTTAGAATTATTCAAAATTTTAAAGGTTCGTGTCATACTAAATCTTATAAATAACACCATTATGGCTAAATTTGATGCATTATCAGGTGGATGAGTCAAATTCTTTCATGTTATGTATCCATGGTCGACATAGTAATACATTATAGTAAAATGGAAAGTTAAATATCATAACTTTCATGTGAACAATGATAGGAGGAATAGTGATAGGAATCCAAATACAACCTAAATGGGGAATTTGTCTTTTATCATATCCTTGACATGTTCTTTGCATGGATTTAAAATTATATTCAAAATATCCAAGTGTTTTAATAAAATTAATGGAAGTAACACAAGTTCCAAATCCTTCATAGATTAAATCATGTTTCACTTGGATATATCCTATTTGTATGCTAATGAAGATATGGGTTCATCCAGATGAAGTAATATCTCACCAAGAATCATGGAAGAGATAGAAAATTTGAGTGAAAGATAAGTGTATACTATTACATCAATGTAAATATACATTTATTCACATTATTGGAGAATTTTATATTCAAATCTAGATAATCTAGCCTCTTACGCCATAGGTAGAGGATGACGGATGTTCATTTTAAAGAGTAATTGCATTAGTCAATTGTGATGACTAGGGTAATTTCTCATAATTTATAGGAAAGTAATTTAGGATGGAAGATGAGAAATTTTTGGTATAGGATCCCATTCATCATAACCAGTTAGAGGATTATTCGATAAAGGTGCATAATGTTTTAATAAATATATTGAAGGGGGTTAGATGTGCATTTAAATTTATATCAATAAGGTATATTTATTTTAGGTTTGGTTGAGATAGATTTATCTATCTTAGGTTATGTAGTTATTTCCATAAGTGGTTATTACTTTTGAATGGAATAAAGTTGATGTGAATTTTGAGGGATATCTAATTGAGGTATCTTAGTTCGAGGAAGAGTATAACTTATATCAATTATCTGAGAAGTATAGTTAATATGCATTGTTGGAGGTGATACTTATGTGATTTTTGGTTCCACATGCCCCAATTTTATGATATGTGATGGGTAAGTGTCTTGAACAATGTATAACTTTGGATAATTATGATGGCTAGATTCTAGGTAGTGTTTAATATAAGATACTACTCTCTTAATATTATTCATGTTGACCACATTCTCATTATTGGTGTTAAGATATATGATACTCTCAATGTTATTGGTGGTAGGGTTAGGTTGATTAGTTTTATCTTGATGGGTAGGAAGAGGATCTTTATATATATCTAGATGAGCATTAGCTTGATTGAAAGATTCATTTTTTTTGTTGCTTTCATGATCATTAATCTCTATTTCATAGGGTTATTGATATTTACATATTAGTGATTCATGGTAAAATTTGGGTCTAAGGAGATAGTCCATATAAATATTTCTTAATTAGTGACAAGTTTAATAAGAATGACCCCAACTCACATGAAACCAACAACATTTTTTGGGATCATACCAGTGTTTCATACGATGTGTAGGGTCAAGATCTCATGGTGAAGGTCACGGAAGATTATTTTTAATTTCTTTTAAGGAAATGGGTTTGTCTAGATACATTTTATGTCATTAAGGCAATGAGGAACTAGGATGAGAATTGTTATTAGGTGGAAGTAGAGCAGAATGTTCCATTTTAGTGTTTGGAGTAATGTCCCTAATGGTGTGTATGGAATCCTAAGTATCTGTAACACCATCATTTATTGTATGTCAATTTGTAGCTTTGAAAATCATGTGAGTTCTCATTAGAGGGTGGGAATGTTTAAATTGATGTATAAGGAATTCTTGTTGTTTAGTGTGGTCAACGATATCTTCTATATTTTTTGGGGAAAAATTCCTAACACAATATTATAATTTATGATGAAGAGCATTCGTTAATAAGTAGAAGAGATCTTCATCCTCCATATTATGCTTGACTTTATTAGACAAGGCTTTCCATCATTTAATGAAATTTTTTTCCATTTCAGATTATGATTGTTTACAATTGATAAAATGGGATTAATTATTTTTAAGATGGTCATTTATTTGGAATTATTGAACTAATGCATTGACCAATTCCTCTAAACTATCGATCGAATGGGTTTTAAGTTGATTACACCAATCTAAGGCATTTACAAAGAGAGTTTTAGCTAATATTTTGGTCACAATGAATGTATTAAGTTTAACCCAATCTTGTTATAGGTTCCCAAAAGTTTTTAAGTGTAAGGTAAAATGTATAGATCCATTATAAGTGATAGTGGTAATTATACCTCCTATGTCAATGTTTGTAATTTGAGGTAGAAGAGTATCATTTTGTAAGTGTTTAATAGTTTTATTAATAGGTGTGGGTTAAGGTATAAGGTTAATGTGTACAAATATAAGGGGAGGTGTGGGGCATTAGGATTTAGTGCTACTTATTGAGTATGTTCAATTTGACTTTGAAGATACAATAAGTGGTTTTTCATCTACATCATTTGGTTTACATTATTGGTTTTAAAATAAGCTATTTGTTTGAGATTTTATAATAGTATTTGATTAGTTTGATCACTATTTTGACTATTAAAAATAAATTTTGATGAATTATTATGTTGTGAGATGTTAATAAATTGGGATGCACTAGAAGCATGAGATGAAGTCATGGCCTGAGAAGTGGTACTAGCATGAGAAGTAATAGTTATAATATATCTATTATGTGTTGAATGAAACTGGCTAGTAGTGTGGATGTTTGTGGTAGGCCCATTAAAATATATGCCATCCATGTTATTATAAATACTTGGCATGGAGGTTAAAGAAGACATGGAGGATGAAATCATAGTGTTACAAGGAGAGATTATGGTGGGTAAAGGTGTGGAGGAAATAATTAATTGAATTTCTCTAAATCTAATGAAAAACCTAAAGAAGGTGAGTAAGGTTCTCCAAAATGAGGTCCCATCATGATGTTATAAATGATTGAAGGATCCTTATCTCTATATTGAGGATTTTCATTGATGAAAATAATTATTTTATCTATGTATTCAATATCATTTTAATCTTATATCATTTGTATAAATAAGATATTGATGTAATTTGGAGGAATTATATATTGCTAGTTCTAGTGGTAATATGAATGTTACATTGATCTGGGTTAGTTACCATAAAATGTGGATTTGTATGTTTGTTAGGATTGGTAAAATTCATCATATTTATTTGATTTTTATTTTTGGCATTATCATACAAATTATCCATGATTACATTTGGAAGTTAAACACTTACTAATTATAAAAAGAAAGGGTTATTATACTAGGTTAAATGGGTCAACTGTGTTATGTAAAAAGGTAAAAAAAAAAATTATATTGGAAATTGAGTTGAATAGGTCAAATGTGTTCTATGGGAAGATAAATATAATAGTTTGTAATAGACTAAGTTGACTAATTTGATTATGTTTTGTAAGTAGGAAATTTTTGGAATGTTATAAATCTGGATTACTAAGTGGTAATTTTCAAAGAAGTAAGTTAAACATAGGAAACTATGTTGATTAGGTTGATCTAGTTGTATCACACAACATAAAACTTATACTAACATTGGATAATACAAGTTTTATAATATAAAATTTAGTTTTAAAACAACAAACAATAATACTAAAACATAAATGCTAATCTAATAAGCAAGCATTCATATATGTTTAAAAATTATTATTTAAAATGTGATAGGGTGTTTGGATTTGTAAAATAACTAAAAAGAGGTAAGATAAATTTGGTTTTAGGTATATTAAGGATGAAATAGATTTGTATTGGTGATGGTAATGGCTTGGTATTGGGGCATACCCCCTCACTTCACAATCTCACAATAACAAGGGTGTCAAGGGTTTTACCAATATATATCATCAACCAAGTATTTATACTCATTCATAAAATTGAGTTAGCTTCCCCCTTGGTGATGAGATGAAGGTAGGTAGACTTGGGTATAATTATTTAAATTATTATTTTATATTTTGTGATTTGGTAGTGTGTGAGAAAAAATGTGACTGATCTAGTAAATTAACCTTCCTAGTTATGCTATGTGCACTAATCTAAGAAAACAAATAGATAAATGAAAAATGAATTAATTAATACCAATGTGAGTTAATTTGATTTTATTTAAAAATACATAGTAATATATCGATTGGGTTGACCTAGTATGCAAATAGTACAAAATAGAGTTGATTTGGTTGATTTAATCTATTGAAAAATAGTCATAAAAAACATAGTTGAGTAAGTCAACTAAGTTTCATATGCAAAAATAAGTTATAATGCTAATTTTATCTATTTTAATTAGTTTTATATAAGGTTAAAATTTTTTAAAAATGAAAAATTGGGAGAAATAAAACTAAAATGTGACTAAAAATGAAATAACTAGGTTACTTAGAATGAACCTGCTAATTAATATGAAGTTGATTTGATTGATTTAGTAATGTACTAAATATGTTGAATTTATTGTTTTTGAACTAGATTATATAGATGAGGTATTGATCATACACAATATAATGTTAAAATAGAGTCAAACTAGTTTACTGAGTTTACATAAAATCAAATAATTAAAATAACAAAAAGAACTATGTCAACATAATCGATCTAGTAGTCTAAAAAATTTGTTAAAAATTTTGAAAGATGGGATGAAACACTATATTGATAGGATATATCTAATGTGAAAAGAGGGAAATTATAATCACATATATCCAAATAATATTGGTAGGCTCACCTCAATATAAAAACATGTAAGATGATGCCCTAACTATGTCAATCAGATTGATGAAGTAGAAGTTGACCTAAAAATAATATAGAATTACATAAATTAGATTTATTGAGTTATCTTTAAAATAATAAGAATTGCATAAAGAGTTTAAATAATTCAATGGGATCAATTGAGTATTGATACCTGTGCATAAACCATTCTATTGAGTTAACAAAATCAATCCAGTAGCCTTAAAATGAAATTTAAAAACTTGTAAGGGTTAATTTATGTCAGGTTTGTTGTTCCCAAAATCTATCACTCCTTTTTAGGAAAACACATGAACTATTTTTAGCCCTACAGGCCAAAATATTATCTCTTCCCTTCTCAAAAATTTTTCTAGGCATTCAAATTCTTCATTATTCAAGCTTTTTCAGCTAATGGACTCCACAAGATCATTTTTATAGACTTTGTAAGCTCATTTATATGGACTCTACAGGGTTATTTATATGGACTCTATAGGCTTATTTATACAGACTCTATAGATATGTTTCAATGGACTCCACAAGCTAGATTCTACAGACTCTTTCAAGGCTT
Organism: Torreya grandis; assembly: GCA_037957365.1. NCBI lineage: Eukaryota > Viridiplantae > Streptophyta > Pinopsida > Cupressales > Taxaceae > Torreya > Torreya grandis. The sequence goes on from JARHVA010001365.1 coordinate 1,243,150, forward strand.
AAAGGACTTTTAGAAAACTATGGACTCTACAAGCCAAGTTCTACAGACTCATTTCTATGTACTTCATAGGTTAATTTCTACAGATTCTATAGGAGGGGTTTCTATGAACTCCTTTCTAAAAATTAGTTTCTATGGACTCTGTAGGTTCATTTCTACAAACTCTATAGGAAAGAAACAAGCTCTCAACACTTAGACAATTTCAAGGTTGGTTCAACGCCAAGGTCCAACCAAAAGGTTCATCAGCAAGCTTCAAACAAAGGATTGAACCATTGAACCATTAAATCCCACTTCCATAAGCTTCAAAGGTTAAATGGGTTCAAAGGTTCAATGACATCAGCAAGCTTAAAGATTTAATCACTTCAGCAAAATTTCAAAGTTCAACCACTTCAACAAGTTTAACAGCTTCAAAAGACTTAGTGAAAAGAAGAAGGCTTGAACCGTTGAACTATTGAACCTTGAACTAAAATGGTTCAAAGGTTCAATAGGTTAAATGGTTCAAAGGTTCAATAAGTGGTTGGTTTAATGCAATTGGTCAAGTGGTCAAGTGAACACAAGATTGAACCATTGAACAAAAGTTAGTTCAATTGGTTGGTTCAATCGGCCAGTTCAAAGGAGTGCCCCAAAGTGAAGGGACCAAGTTCCCTTGTTTAGGGCTCTTACGAGCCAAAAGGACCCTTGAAACTTTTATAAAAGGAAATCTTAGAGATTAAATAGCCCTTGCTGAGGGTAGGAGATGAGCAAAATGGACTATTTCAAACGCTGAATGGAGCAAAGGAATTCCTTCAAAAATATTTTCCATGGAAAAAATGGCTAAGGAAATGGAAAATTTCCTTTGGATAAATTGTCTAAAGGAATTACTTTAGACATTTTGTCCAAAGGAATTGAAGCTGAAGGACCCCAAAGACCACTTGAAGGCCACCTGAAGAACCCCAAAGGGTAGATACCCTTACAGTGAGCTCTCACCAAGCCAAATGGACGTTTCTCAAGACCTCAAAGGGCAGGTCCCCTTTGGGAAGGATAAAATAAGAAAGCCAAAGGAATTTCCATGGAGGGTGATAGGACTGAAGGCATCAACATTAAGCACAATGAACTATCCATTAGGATCAAGACGTTTGGTGATGTTCCCGAAGGTGTCAAATTTAGGGAAATAAACTAGCTATTGTTTTTCAACTAGTGACATCCTTGAAAATGTCAAATTCATGGCAATGAAATAGTCATTGATCTTTGAAGGCTTGAATACAGACCCAAATGTAAAAGGTTAAAATTCCAAAAGGAAGAATCATGAAGGGAGAGAGCTGAAAGAGCTAGCAAAGCTAGGAATTCAGCCCTGAGAGCTCAAATGCTAAGAAAAGAAAAAAACCAAGAAGAGACAAAGAGGGAAAAGCCAAAAATATATATGCAAAAGTTATTCTAGTAGGTGGAACATTCCACCAAGTTGATATTTTGTCTTGTAAACATTAAATGCATGGCCTATTTGTCTCCCTTGAAGTAAAGGTGAGGTGGATAGCTGTGTAGACATCAAGTGATAGACTAGATGACTCAGGCCTAAGAGAAGACATTTGAGATGAATTAACAACCCACAGTTAAGTCAATTGCCCTAGTTCCAGAATGGCCCTCTTTGACTAAACAAAAAATGTATTCAAATCATTGAATGCATCATGGGCCATTATATGGAACAAAGTGCCAAGCCTTTCTTGGCTACTATATATTGTAATCTCTTATTTTATGCCAAGGAGACTTTTCCATTATAAAAGTGAAACTTTGCCAAAATTGAGAGGTGATTACTGAGACTTTGAGCTTAGATTATTCATCATATTTATTTATTTGAATGAGAAATCAATTTACTTTGATACTTTGTGCTGTTATATCTTGTGTCATTTTAGGATATTATTCTTATGTCTATTTTCTAACTGCATTCTTGTCTATTTTATTGAAATAAGCATAACTAGTGAAAGTAATCAGGAAGGTGTCCTGAAGCCAACTGTGGAGAGACTTTGTGCCCCCCACAATTGTCTTTAGTGTGTTTGTCTATTTTTTGTTCCTATGTAAAGGACCTTGGGATGACTTTGTGCTCTCATTATCCTTCATATTTCAATCTTGGGAAGTTGAGGTGGAGACTTTATACTACATCTCAAGCTGCTAGTTACTACATCCCTTTATTAGCAGTTACTTGTCACTACCTGAAAGAATGCCTGCTACTTCCTACAAGATCACTTCTAAAAGAAGAGAAGTGCCTTTAGTGTTTTCACCAAGATTTTCTCCTTTGTTTGTGAACATCATCTCTAAAAAAAGAGATATGGATGGTGTTATCTTACCCTTGAGTGTTATTTTCTACACACACACACACACATATAATATATATCTCCTCCTATTTACAGGGAACCTCCCCTTGATGAGAAGAGAGATTTGTCCCCTTTTGATGTGGTAAACCTACACATCTGGCCAACCAATCTCCCTATGCTATGGTTGAAGAGACCTATTTTACTCATCAATTAGCTGGTGACAAAATATTCACCTAACAAGATTCACCAAAATGTATGCAAGCAAAAGTGAATATAATCTATAAATCATTCCTAACTCAAAAAAGAAAAATCAGCTAACTATATTTCTAGTAATACTTATATAATTGGAGTCATGACCAATATGGATCTACTAAACCTACCTAAGGGATATATTATCATATAATATGGATAGAGAGGGTTCCAAATCCTCTACTCAAGTAATAACACACAATAACCTTAGATGGGTATGATAATATAATAATAAAGTAAATATAATCTATTTCTCACTAAATCTTGTGGCACAAATGGGGGATAAAAATAAAAAATAAACATACAAAGTAAAACTCTACTCAATTCAATGTAGATATAATCCTAATCAAGGATACCATACATTCATTAGCCATTATTCATACAAATATATCTACTAAACTCAAGGATTAAGATTTAGGAATACTTACCTTGAAGACAAACTCATTGAGCCTTAACCTCTCCCTTGGCCAATGGTTCTTTGAAAGAGGTTGTTATGTTTTTTTTAAGAAGCTGGGGATGGACAATGGACTATAGTCTAGCCAAGGACCTCCTAGTGAATCTCATGATTTTAAAAGATAAATGTTCTCCTCTAATAAGCATAAAACCCTAAGCAATGGCTCCTCAAGTATAATGGTGGAAATATAGATAAAAAAGCGTTAATGAATGATTCTCTTTATTGAAAATGGGGTGAAAGAGGGGTATATATAGCCTAAATTGACCCTAATCCATTTTAGAATTTTAGTTGATACAATCAACATAATCAACTTTGTTAGTTAGAAAATAGTTTTGTTAGGTCTTGACCTAATTTAGCCTAGCCTTACTTAGTCCCGTAACATGCACTATTCACAAAACTTGGTTGACCAATTTGACTTTTTTTACAAACTGGTAAAAAGGGGTTTTGTTTAGTTAGGAGTTATTTGAGGCCATGTTTTTATTATATAAGAGTGTGATGGAGTTCTCAAATATTAAGGAAACTTATATGAGGGTTTTATATTGGTTTTAGGTGGAGGTATAGGGAATAAAATTCTTACAAAACACCAAAGGTCTACCCACCCTTTTCCTGATGCACCCTTTAAGGCAGGCACTCAAATATGTTGAGACTCAATAGGTTCTTGAAAGAGAGAAAGCATCAATAAATTGATAAATTTTAAAAATATTATGTATACACTTTCATTTTTGGATATATTACAAAATTTGTTTGCCCAAAAAGAGCTTGTTCATCCCTTTCCACCATCATTTTTTAATCCAAGTTTACAATAATTAACAAAAATGGGGATCTATCTTGACACATAAAAGCCTTTTTTGTATCTTTTATTTGTTATAAACATGAGTAACTTCTCATGATTAAAAAATATATAATAAGCCTTATAAGATATTCTTTAGATTGGTTTTATTCTTTGCCTAAAGGATTTGTGTGTAGATTTCATGAATTACTTGACCTCTTAGTTATATTTTTTGTAAACATTACTCAAAACATCACTTTGTCATAAATTTCCCAAATTAATAAAGGACCTAATTAATTCATTGTATAACATGTGATTAAAGTCAAAATCATGCTTACCAATATCTCACATTGATTCTTGATAGTGAGATTCAAGCTCATATTCTCAAATACTTTGTTCAATCCTCTTAAAGAAAAAAATTATATTTAGTAGATATGATTCATTTGATGACCTATGTCACACATTTAATATTATTGAGATTAATCTTATGGATGAAAATGTGTTAAGGTATACATCAATTTATTCAACATCTAATGCTAAAAAATTAAATGAAATGGACATTCAAACCTAAGATTAATGATGCCCTAATTTTTAAGCAAATAATGAGGTAAAAATTAATAATATAATTTTATAGTTAATTTATAGGATTACACTTTCAAATTATAAATAGGGAATATAATTTACACCTTTACTAGATCCACCTCATTAAAATTAAAGAGGACATTTGAATACAATGTCATCATTTTTTATGAACCATTTTAATGAGAACCAACTCAAGAAATAAATAAAGGCTATAATTCAAATTTATTTTGATAGTGTCATTATGCCTCATGACACTCAACCAATATATTTTTCAAATTACATCATAAGATTCAATACATAGTTGTTAGTAATACCATTTTTATATATAGATATAACTTTAAAATCAATGAATCAATAACAACACCTAATTAGTGTTTTCAAATATTTAACCCATTTCGAAATCATCACACTCAAAATCAAAATAATGTTCATATGGAAACATGTATACATCATTCTACCATGAAACTTGAGCATGATATTGATAACATAATTACCATGGTGTCGAGTTATAAATTAAAATATCCCTCTATTACATTTTATGACCATGAAATACCTAGCAATAAATCATACAACAATATAATATATATAATAAGTTTTTGACTACCATTCTTCTATCAAACATGGCTTTATGACTAATAATGGTTCTGGAAACAATGTTATTTATATGTCATTTTTATGTAGTTGAGGCTATCCTCAAAGAGATTTATGTTGTGCAACCACAAAATTACACATTTATGATGGACATAAGCATATACCCTTAGATTTTATTATACTTCTACTTAAAATTGGTACTAGGATAGATATAGTCTAATTTTATGTTATGCCTAATTAATAATTATATAATTTATTGTTTGGATGACCTTGGTTTAATCAAATAACATAAATATCATTGAAAATACATAATTATGTCAATTTTGTGTATAGTAGTGAAGTACACACTATTTTTGGCTCCCATTATGAGAGAACTATTCATCAACCACTTAGTGAACCTTGAAAGGAAAATATCATTTACCCTAGTGTGGTATTTACTTATACATTAGAAAAATTTTCATATGTACCTACTATATATGAACTTTAAACATCATCATCTATTTTACAAGCTTCTCAATCTTCTATTCTTATAGTTTCACCTTTGATACATATAACATCACAACATTTGTGTCCTAAGGTTGATTTTTCACCTAGAATAATCATTTTATTATGATATATTCTAACACATTTTTAAATATATATTGAATCACATTATATACATATTATTCATATAGACAAAAACATTATCACACATCTGGTAAGAATTTTTTTAGATACATTAATTGATTCATTTGACTCTTATAGTTTAGATGCTAGAATTATAGACTAGACTATCAAGTATTTATAGAATACACAACCTATCAATGCATAAACAATACTTCTACACAATACTATATATGTATTATTATTAAAATATATAAGGTTTATTTGACTCTTATAGTTTATATGCTAGAATTATCGACTAGATTATCAAGTAGTTCTAGGCTACACAACCTATCAATGCATAACAATACTTCTACACAATACTTGAGATGTATTATTATTAAAGTATCTAAGGTTTATTTTTTAACCTCTCTTATATCTAATGATTCATAAGGAATCATCTTTAAAAATTTAATGTACCAAGGGGTAACATGGTTGCATCTACACAAAGGTGTACTCCTTCCCTACTCTCTTTATTTTCAAGCATTTTAATTATGTCAAATTTCAGATTATATGCACTAATTTATACTATAAAATGCTTTTGGTTATAGGTCATACATCATAAAACACTCAAATTTGGCTCAATTTAAGGTAAGGTGTGTTATACATAACCAAGTATGCATTTATTTCCTTTAACCTAGTAATTTCAAATTTATGCATTACTAGTTTAAAGGGGGAATGTAGATACTAAAATATGATTTATATAGCATCTCAATATTGTATACTTGACAAATACCTATCATAACTCTACCATTTAATTCTAAACCTTAATTTTTTCAAAAGGATTGTATTCACCATCTCACCATGCCTAATAATTTATCTTATGGTCTGACCCATTTCATTGATGATGACATAGATCTACTTCACTATCTAGAAAGCTTAAAACATGATATATATCCTTCACTATTAGTTTCAAATCCCATTGTATCAACTAAAGGTATTAACATGCATGTATTTACATCATCATTTATAGGGAAGGGGAGGTTTAAAAACCTTACTTGAGTTATTCCATTTACACTCACTTATGACATTTATTGGAACATTTAATGATTTAATTATGCAAAAATAACTAATGACATAAAGATATAACTTTTTTAATTATCTAAAACATATATAAAACCTATTAATGTGTTTTTATATACAAATTAAAGTGAATTTAATCTACAAATCAATCCTAACTATAATGATGGCAATACTTAGATAATCAGGGTCATGATTAATATGGATCTGTTAAACCTACCTAAGGGATATCTTATCATTTAATATAGATAGAGAGGGTTTCAAATCCTCTAGTCAAGAAACACCATAAAATATACTTAGTTAGGTTTGATAATGCAATAATAAAGTAAATATAATCTCGTGCTCACTGAAGTTTATGTCACAAATGGGGGATAAACATAAATAATAAACATGCAAATTAAAAATCTACTCAATTAAATGTAGAGTTAATCCTAATCAATGATAGATAATACATTAATTTGACATTATTCATGAAAATATATCTACTAAAATAGAAGATTAAGACTTAAGAATAATTACCTTGATGACAAACCCATCAAGTCTCAACTTCTCCCTTGAATAATGGTGATTTTTAAGAGGTTATTATGTATTGTTGAAGAAACTAAGGATAAATAATGGACTATAATCTATCCAAGGACATTCTAGTGAATCTCAAGCTTTCACAAGACAAAGGTTCTCCTTAAGAATCATGAAACCCTAAGCAATGAATCCTCAAGTATAATGGTGGAAATATAGATAAATAAATTCAAATGAATGATTCTCTCTATTGGAAATGGGGTAAAATAGAGTTATATATATCCTAATTTGACCCTAATCCCTTTCAAAATTTTATTTGAGGTAGTTATCCTGATCAACTTTATTAGTTTGAAAATATAACCATTAGGTATCTAATTAAGTTAGCCTAGGCTTATTCAGTCTCATTATGTGCACTATTCCCAAAGTTAGGTTGACCAATTTGACTACATTTAGAAACTTTTAAAAAGGGGTTTTGCTTAGGCAGGGGTTATTTGAGGTGGTGAAGTGTTTAGATAAGAGTGTGAGGGAGGTTTCAAAGCTTAGGGAAATGTATAGGAGGCATTTTTATTGGTTTTTGGTGGTAGTATAGGGAAAAAAAATATTATGGAGTACCAAAGGTCTACCCAACCCTTTCTTGGTGCACCCTTTAAGGCATGTACTTAGAGAGGTTGAGACTTGATAAGTTATTTTAAGAGATAAAGCATCAGTAATTGATAAAGTTCAAAAATATTGTATGTGTATATATATGTCCCACATGAATCTCATCATATGTCATGCAATTGTAAAATGGGATGTTGCTTTTGGAGGAAAAAAATATCAATAAACAAGGTTAGGATAAATAAGTTGTAGTGTATAGAAAATAAGATAATTGAAAGGAAAGAATTGAAAAATACATACCTTTACTTACCTTAGCACCATATATTATAGCTAATGTGAGATAAATGGAGAAGCATCCAATGTAGATAACATTAGTTGAACCTAAAAAATAAGTCAAAATTTAAAAAAAAAATTGAAAAAATGTGTGGTATGTCAAAAAATTCTCTATTATGTCATGATTCCAAAACATCTTTCTATTTGGAAAAAAAACTACTAGGAAAAAATTATAAGCAAAATTTAAAATTCGGTGGTAAATAATTTTGAATGGTAAATATAAATAGGGTAAAATTTTATTCATTTTTTTATTTTTATATTATTAGAGAATAGAGCTTTGAGAGACCTAGAAAAGCACAGAGAGTGATGATGGTGAGGAGACAATAGGTGAAAGATGGAGGATGCCTAGTGGTAGTAGCTAGTGCAACTCAAGTCATTGATGCATTAAATCTAAATTATTGGTATTTTTTATTTAAAATTAAGCTAGTTGTGAAAAATTAGACATTAGATGAAAAACATGTAAGGACATTAGCCTTAAAAATTTTTTAGGTAGAGTAGGAATTATATGGGTCAATGGGTAGGAAGTGGTAGTTGAAATGAATGCCTAAGGCATTAATGAGAATTAAGCAAAAAATCATTGTGGAATTTGAATGGGTTTGGCCATGTTTATTTAGTTCAAATTAGGTTAGTATTATAATAGGGTCAAATGCATATGAATTGGTTGACATAAGTATTTGGTATGTGGTCGATTACATGGCATAGGGCCAACTTAGTTAGAATTGGCTGGTGTAGTTAGTAGATGGGGTAAACTTCATAGGAAGTAGATGATTTAGTATAAAAGAGGGTTGACTTAGTTTTAAGTGTATGACTATGTTAAAAATAGGTCTAACTTAATTTTAAATGGTTGTTTTCATTAAAAATAGGGTCAAATTAGTTTTAAGTGGATGACTATGTAGGAAAGGGGGGTGAAAGTGAAAAAATAGGTTGATGATGTAGTTAATTTTTGAAATTAAATATTTGAGGAATATATTTTTATTTTATTTTGGAATTAATGTCTAATACACTCTATTATTTGGAATTTTATAGAGGTAACAAACATTCTATCATTTGGTGGATGTAGCATGGTTGTTAAATCTATTGGAGAGAATGTTAGATGATGACTAGGCATGGTTAGCCTTGAGATTTGGAGGTATCATGGAGATGTGCAAGATCCCCATGAGTGTTGACTTAGTCATCATGTTCCTTTGAGCATGGGAATGAAGGAGGTAATTAAGTAATTATGTTAGGAAATATATCAAAGTTTTTGGTATTTAAACTTATCTCATCTGGTTCATCATCAACTAAATCTAGAAGGTTGGGAGGAATGTTTCCTATTAATTTAGGATGACCATTATATCCTTGACTAAATTCTATGGGATAATTAAAAAATTATGCCAGGTAAAGGTATGCATTTTTAAAATACCACGTTCTTAAAATTGTTCAAAAATCTAAGGGTTCATGTCACCTTAAATGTTATAAATAACACCATTATGGGTAAATTCAATGCATTAGCATGTATATGAGGCAACTTATCTCATGTGATATGTTTAAGGTCAAGTAAGTAATACATTATAAGAAAGTGTAAAGTTAAATATCATAACTTTCACATAAATAGTGATTGGAGGAATAGTGATAAGAAGCCAAATACAACCTAAATGGGGCATTTGTCTTCTATTATATCCTTGACATGTGCTTTATGTGGATTTAAGATTATATTCAGAATATCCAAGTGTTTTAATAAAATCAAGGGAATAAACACAAGTTCCTAATCATTCATAGATAAAACATGTTTTACTTGGATATCTCCTATTTGTATGCTAATGAATATAAAGGGTCATCCACATGAAGCAATATCTCATTGATAATCATGGAAGAGATAGAAAATTTTAGAGAAAGAGAAGTGTCTACTATTTTATCAATGTGGATATACATTTATTCACATTGTTGGATAATGTTATATTTATATCTTAATAATGTAGATTATTTACCCATAGGTGTAAAATGAGGGATGTTCATTTCAAAGAGTAATCACATTATTTGATTGTAATTAATAACTAGGTGAAGTTCTCATAAGTTCTAGGAAAGGAATTTAGGATAAAAGATGAGAAATTTTTGCTATAGGATCACATTCATCATAACTCATTAGAGGATTATTGGATAAAGATGAATAATGTTTTAATAAATCCTTTGAATTGGGTTAGATGTGCATTAAAATTTATGTCAATAAGGTATATTTAGTGTAGGTTTGGTTGAACTAGGTTGATTTATCATAAGTTATGTAGTTTTTTGCTTAAGTTTTTCTTATGTTTGAATGGAATAAAGTTGATGTGAATTTTGATGGATATATACTTGAGGTATATTAGTTGGAGGAAGATTATAACTTGTATCAATTATCTGATAAGTATATTGTATTTACATTGTTGGAGGTGATACTTGTGTGTTTTTTGGTTCCACATGCCCAAATTCTATGAGATGTGATGCGTAAGTTCTTGAACAATGTAGAAATTTAGATAATTGTTATTCTTATAGGTTGGGTAGTATTCAAGATAAGAGACTATTCTCCTCATATTATTCATGTTGACCATATTCTCATAGTTGGTGTTAAGATCTATGGTACTCTAGATGTTATTGGTGATAGGGGTAGGTTTATTAGTGTCATCTTAATGTTTAGGAAGAGGATCTTTATATATATCTAAATGAGCATTGGATTGATTAAAATCTTCATTTTTTTTGTTTCTGATTCATGATCCTTAATATCTATTTCATAGGTTTGTTGGTGTTTCTGTATAAGTGATTCATGGCCAAAGTTGTGTCTAAGGAGATATTCCATAGCAAGATTTCTTAATTGGTGATAAGTTTTATGAGAATGACGCCAACTCACATGAAACCAAAAAAAGAATTTGGGATCATTCCAGTGTTTCATAGGATGTTTAGGGTGAATATCTCATGTTGAAGGTCATGGAATATGTTTTTGAATTTCTTCCAAAGAAAGAGGTTTGTGCACACCCATGTTTTGTCATTCAGGCAATGAGGAACTAGGATGAGAGTTGTTATTAGGTGGAAGTAGAGGATGATGTTCCATTGTAGTGTTTGGACCAATGGTTTGGATGGTGTGTATAGAATCATAAGTATATGTAACACCATCATCTATTTCATGTCAATTTTTAGCTTGGACAAGCATGCAAGTTCTCATTGGAGGGTGGGAATGTTCAAATTGATATATAATTAAATCTTTATGTTTAGCTTGGTTAATGACCTCTTCTAGATATTTTGGTGGAACATTCCTAACATAGTACTATAATTTAAGATGAAAGCATTAGTGAATAAATAGAAGTCCTCATCTACCATCTTAGGCATGGATTTATTAGACAAGGCTTTCCATAATTTAAATAAAAAATTTCATTTCATATTTTGATTGTTTACAATTGATAAAATGGGATAATTTATTTTTAAGAAGGTCATTAGCTTGGAATTCTTGAATTAATACATTGACCAAGTCCTCTAAACTATTGATGAAGTGGGTTTTAAGTTGATAATACCAATCTATGACATCTCCAAAGAGAGTTTTAGCTAAGATTTTGGTTATACCGAATGTATTGAGTTTAACCCAATATTTTTATAGGTTCCTAAATTTTTTGAAGTGTAAGGTAAAATATGTAGATACATTATAAGTGATAGTGGTAATTATACCTCCTATGTTAATTTTTGTAATTTGAGGTACAAAAGGTTCATTTTTTAAGTGTTATATAGTTTTATTTATAATTGGGGCTTAAGGTATAGGTTTGTTATGTGAATCCTGAATGGGAGGTGAGAGCATTAGGATTTGGTGATCCCTATTGAGTATGTTGAGGTTGTTTTTGGAGATGGAATAAGTGGTTTTTCATCTACATATTTTGGTTTAAGTTATTAGTTTTGAAAGTAGCCATTTTTTTTAGAGTTTTTAGTAGTATTTTATTATTTTTAGGACTATTTTGACTAATAAAAATAACTTTGGATGAATTATTATGTTGTGAGGTGTTATTAAGCTAGGATGCACTATGAGCATGAGATGTAGTAGTGTCATGAGTAATGGTAGTAGAATAAGAATTAATATTTGTAGTAGATCCATTATGTGTTGAATTAAATTGGGTATTAGTGTAGATGTTTGGGGTAGGCCCACTAAAAGATATGCCAGCCATGTTAGTATAAATACTTGGGATGGAGGTCAAACAAGACATGGAAGATGACATCATAGTTTTATAAGGAGAGATTATGGAGGGTAAAGGTGTGGATAAATCATTAAATTACTTTCCCCAAATATAGTGGAAAAGATAATGAAGGGGAGTGGGCTTCTCCAAAATGAGGTCCCATCATGATGTTATAAATGATTGAAGGATCCTTACCTCTATGTTGAGGATTTTCATTGATGAAAAAATCATTCCAGTCATGTATTCAAGATCATTTTCATTTTCTATTTTTTGTATAAATAAGAGATTAAGTGACATGATTGGTAGGAATTATGTAGTTACTAGTTCTAGTGGTAACTTGAATGTTACTTTAATCTGGGTTACTTTTCATAAAATTGGCTTTGTATGTTTGTTAGGATTGGTAAAATTCATCATGTTGGTTTGATTTTTATTTTTGGCATTATCATACAAATGTTCCATGATGAAATGGGGAAGCTAAAAACTTACTAAAAATTAGAAGAAAGGGTTATTATAATAGGTTTAATGGGTCAAAAAAAATTGTAAGAAGGTAAACAAAAAATTTATATTGGAAATTGAGTTTAACAAGTCGATTATGTTCTATGGGAAGATAAACATAATAGTATATAAGAGGTTGAGCCAACTAAATTGATTATGTTTTGTAGGTAGGAAAATTTTGAAATGTTATAAATCTAGATGAAAGTGGTAATTTGTAGAGAAGTAAGTTAAACACATAGGAAACTAGGTCAATTAGGTTGATCTAGTTGCAACACAGAACACAAACCTCATACTAACACTGGCTAAGATAAGTTTTGTAATATAAAATACAATTTTCAAAAAACAAGAAAAAATACTAAAGTGTAAATGCGAATCTAATACATGAACATTCATATAGGTTTTAAATTATTATTTAAAATGTGATAGGGTGTTTATCTTTGTAAAAGAACTAAAAAGAGGTAAGCTAAAGTTGGTTTTAATTATGTTAAGGATGAAAGGGACTTGTATTGGTAATGGTACTTTTTGGGTATTGGGGCCTACCCCCTCACTTCACAATCCCATAGCAATAAGGGTGTCAATTGTTTTACCAATATATATTATCAACCAAGTATTTATGCTCGGCCATAAAACTGAGCTATCTTCCCCGTTGGTGATGAAATCTAAGTAGGTAGACCTAAGTATAATTTTTTAAATACTTATTTGATATTTTATTATTTGGTAGTCTATTGTGATAAATGTGACTAATTCGTTAAGTTAACATTCCTAGTTATACTATGTGCACTACTCTAAGCAAGAAAGACGATAAATGAAAAATTAACTAATTACCACCAATGTGAGTTAATTTCCTTTGCTTGAAAAAGAAATAGTACTAGATTGATTAGGTTGACCTAGTATGAAAATAGTATAGAATAGAGTAGATCTAGTCAATTATATCTATTCAAAAATAATCCAAAAAATTGTAGTGGAGTATGTTGATTGAGTTTCTTGGGCAAAAATAAATTACAAAACTAAGTCAAGCTAGTCGACTTAGTTTATTATAAGGTTACAGTTCTATAGAACTAAAAAATTTGGAGAAACAAAACTCAAATTTGATTAAAAATGAAATAACTAGGATTATTAGAATGAACTTGATAATTAAGATGAAGTTGATTTGATTGATTTAGTAATGTATTTTAGATGTTGAATTTGTTATTTTCAAACTATGTTATCTTGATGAGGGATTGAAACTACAAGATGTAATATTAAAATATATTCGAACCAATTGACTAAGTTTACATAAAATTGAATAATTAAAATAATAGAAATAACTATGTCAACATAATCAATCTAGTAGTCTAAATAGAACTTGTTAGAAAATTTGAAAGATAGGATGAAAAACTATATCGATAGGATCAATCTAGTGTGATAAGATGGAAATTATGATTAGAAAGATCTGAATAATATCAAAAAGATCACCTCAATTGAAAAAAATTTAAGATTATTCCCTAACTATGTCGATCAGATCAATTAAGTAGAAGATATCCTAAAAAGAGTATAAAACTACATCAATCAAATCAATGGAGTTGTTTGTAGAATAAAATGAATTACACAAATAACTTAACTAATTCAATGGGATTGATTGAGTAATAATACCTATGCATAAACTATTATACTGAGTTGGCTAATATATGTTTCAAATTACATCATAACATTCAATATCTAGTCGACAATAACACCATTTTGACATATGAATATAACTTGAAAATCAATATATTATTAGTAACACCTAATTAGTGCTTCCAAATATTTAACCCATTTACAAATCATCACACTCCAAATAAAAATAATGTGCATATGGAATCATCTATACATAATTCTACCATGCAACTTGAGCATGAGATTGATAACATAATTTCCATGGTGTCAAGTTATAAATGGAAATATCCTTCTATTACATTTTATGACCATGAAATAATAGAATTATATATATATATATATATATATATATATATATATATATATATATATATATATATATATATATATATATAATTTAATATGATTCTTCTATCAAACATGGCATTATGATTGATAATGGCTCTAGAAAGAATCTTATTTCTATGTCATTTTTATCTAGTTGAGGCTATACTCATAGAGATTTATGTTGTGCAAAGATAACATTATACATTTATGATGGACATAAGCATACACCCTTAGATTTTATTATACTTCTACTAACAATTGGTCTTAGGATAGCTATAGTCTAATTTTATGTTATGCCTAACTTAGAATTATAGAATTGATTGATTGGATGACCTTGGTTTAATCAAATAACATAAATATCATTGACACTATATAATTATGTCAATTTTTTGTATAGTAGTCAAGTACACTCTATTTTTGGCTCCCATTATGAGAGAACTATTCATCGACCACTTAGTGGACCTTGAAAGGAAAATATCATTTACCCTAGTATGGTCCTTACTTATACATTAGTAAAATAATCATATGCACCTACTATATATTAACTTTAAACGTCTTCATCTATTGTGTAAGATCCTCGAGCTGATATTATTATAGTTTCACCTCTGATACATACAACATCACAACATTTATATCCTAAGGTTATTTTTTCACCTAGAACAATCATTTTATTATGATATATTCTGGCACAGTTTTCAATAGCTCTTACATCAAATCACATACATATTATTCACAAAAATAAAAAAATTATCACATATCTCACAATAATTTTTTTAGATACATTGATTAATTCATTTGACTCTTATAATTCAGATGCTAGTATTATAGACTAGATTATCAAGTATCTCTAGGTTACATAGCCTATCAATGCATCAAAATAACTTATCCAAAATAATAGAGATGTATTCCTATTAAAATATCTAAGGTTTATTTATGAAAATCTCTCAACTCAAATGCTTCATAAGGAATCATCTTTAAAAAATTAAATTACCAAGGGGTAACATGGTTGCATTAACTCATAGGTGTACTCCTTCCTTACTATCTTTATTTTTAAGAATTTCAATTATGTAAAATTTCATATTATATGCACTAATTTATAATATAACATGCTCTTGGTTATAGTTCATATACCATAAAAACATTCAAAGTTAGCTCAAGCAAAGGTAAGGTTGTTATACACAACCAGGTATGCATTTATTTCTTTTAACCTAGTAATTTCATGTTTATGCATTACTAATTTAAATGGGGGAATGTACATACTAAAATATGATTTACATAGTATCTCAATCTTGTATAATTGACATTTACATATCATAACTCTACCCTTCAATTCTACACCTTCTTATTTTCAAAAGGTTTAGATCCACCATCTCACTATGACTAATTATTTATCTTATGGTCTGACCCAATTCATTAATGATGTCCTAGATCTACTTCAATATTTAAAAATCTTAAAACATTATATATATCCTTCACTATTAGTTTCAAATCCTTAGTATCTTGCTAACCTACTAGACACTTGGATCATTACAACTATCCAAATTATTATTAGGTGACCAATTCTCAAAACTTATCTAATTTACCAATATTTTTAATCTTATGGGTTGGCCCATTTGTATTATTAAACCCTATCATGATATATTTTCAAAAAATTTGGTATAATTACAAATATAATCCTACTCATTATGTATTTTATCAAATACCAAGTAAACACCTATTAAATATTGATCAATCAACCACACAACTGAGTTATATTACCCTATTCTTACCTATTTTCATGTCAATCATAGGAGTAGCCATGTCACATGTTTGAATCACTCGAATAATAGCCCATGAGTAGTGTTTTTCAAGTTACAAGCTAGATCATTGCATGCCTTTACATATAGTATATTTAACCCTTGTGCACACACAAACCAACACCTAGGGTAGCTCTACATAAGTTTAAGGCCATGTTTAGAGTATTAACTATGTAGGTAGCGCTCATATACATAGGGATAATTGAGTCGAACTTGACACTATGATCCCCATAACCCATTTTTGGCAAGGTACAAAGACATAAGGTGAAGAGATAGGTATTTATCCATACATAGTCATTGAATACCTTTGTGCATAGATAAAATACATCAACAAAAATGTGATATAAATCCCAAAAGTATCCAAGTGATCACTTCATAATATAATGAATATTTTGCATATGATAGTTATTTCAATATCATGAAAAAATAATCAATGTAAGTGTCCTAGGGCTAATACAAGTGTCCAAGCCTCCATAAATAATATTCTCAAAATCTAATGACTAGATCCTAGTCTTTCCTCTACCTATTTCAACCTTTGTACTTTTTAGATATGCTTGAATATATGCAAATAAGCTAAGTATTATCTATTCTTAATTTTTATGAAATCAAACTATTATTTTGTGTGTTCTTTATATATTTATCTTAAATTGGTACCTTGATTAAAAATATGAATTTATATAAGTTTTTTCTTAATTAGCCTACTCTAGAATAGTTTTAGTCATCCTTGTGTATAGGATATTATAACCTCTTAACCCTTAACCCATATATATCTAAAGAGGGTTAAAAAACATGAAATGCAACATCTAAATGTGAAAATGTGTCAAGACTAACATGATTATTAACTCTTATTTTCCTCTTCATGCTCTAATTTTTTATTGGAAGCCTTTAAGTGGAAATATAAAGCAAATAAAGGTCATAGTTCATGCATTTTATATCGCAAAGTATGAAATTGTATGGTTTTTTCATATACCTGAGGCTATGAGCATGAGGAGGAGGGAATATAAAGTGTTATATAATATTTTTATGGAAAAATTATTTAAAATAAGACCAAAATTGGTTCCATACAATCATCTTTCTAGTTTTCACATAGGGAGAGCCCTTCAAGTTTGCAGGTGGTATGGCTATGAGAGAAAATCTAGATCTCCAATTTTGTCCAAGGAAAGTAGCCTCAAAGAGATTCCAACTAGAGTAATTGGTTCTCAAATTGGTCATCTATCCTTCATGAACCATATATTTTAATTCAAATCACACATCAGCTCTCCTTCATCTAAGCAGGTAGTCAATTTTCTATAATTTCTCCTCATCAAGACATCATGGTAGAAAAAATCTAGATTATGGAGTTTCCTAGGGACATGACTCACCCTTCTATGGCATCCTTTAAATTTTTTCCACACATTTGAGGGGAAAATTGAGCTCAATAAGGAAAAAAAAGTGTAATTATATAGTCTACAAGCATGTAAAGGAGAATTATATGGTTCAGGAGAGAGAAAGGGTTTCAACATTTCTTAGTTTCTTATTTGGAGTCTCCTTCATGTTCACATGTTCCTCATCCAAGATTATAAAAGGTTTCATGAAGTTTTATATCAAATAATATAATAGATATCTCTCAAAATAATCTCAAAATTCCTTATTTAGCAAATGTTAAGTTTGTTTAACATTTGTTAAGGTTCCTAGCATATTTCTAGGTTTCAATTTCACCTTCTTATCCTCCTTAAATGGCCTCCAAATTGATAAATGTACTAAAGGATAGGATCATGCTTTCATAGGACCTTAAAGGTGGTTTTTATTTTACCCTTTCATGATCTTATCACTCCATCTTGGTTTGTCTCCATATCAACTACCTTATATTTCAATTCTCACTGTAATAAGGCTCCTTTCCACCCTCCACTCATGTGTTTGAACCATTCATTCACTCCTTACCACTTTCATTCATCTCCATCCAATAATTTCACTATAATAAGTAGTAAAAGTGGGTAAATACTATCATGTATGTGAAGGAAGGTATTTAGGACCTTGAAACCATACTTATCCAGCCAAAAAGGCAACCTATATCAATACACCAATAACCAATAGTTTGTATGAAAGTACAAAAGAAGCAGGGATAAAAGATATTTTATTCAGGAAATTTGATCAAATATATCTCCCCTAGTTGACATGATTCAATGATAAGTACACAAGAGACTATTTTTATCATTCTTAGGGCCTAATTAAAATTTTTTCCATACAAATGGTACAAGCATAATAATCTATAGTGATAAAGGACAATATTTTAAGATGTTTGGTAATAACATCAATATATGATTGAAGGTTAGTTTCCAAGTGAATAGTTTTCTTTTATATTATGGATTTATTCATGATTATAAACCATAATTTGGAATTCAAGTTTCTTTTAATCTCCACTTATAGGCCTGTACTCAAATAACCTATAGTAGGTAAGGGTTTCAACCTCATCATAAGGCCTATCAAGATGAAAAGAGTCTAAAGCACTACCAAGTTCATAAATGATATGGGGATTGTTAACCTCAGATATATATCAATAATAATACAAATTTAAGTTAAATAACCATTATTAAATACTTTAAATAATACCTATAGTCATCTCAACATAGACACAATCAATATACTCCATTTTCATGATAGTGGGCAATGTTACAAAGTGAATTTTCATTAGGTTAGGATTCAAGTTGGTGGTTGAGATTTTATAGATTATTTAATGAATGTATAAGGATATATGTTCATATCTTATGACTTTTTAAAATCTCCAATCATCTCAAAACTATGTCACTGTCTATATAAGCCTAAAAAATTCAAACACGGTCATAGTAAGGAAGAAAAGACTTATTTTCAAGAAGATGGTATAGTATGAAAGATTTAGTTCTCTAAAGTGATGAATATTAATTTTATTCAAAAAAATTTATTTAAGGAGAACCAAACTCCATTGGACATACATTTCCATGAATCACCACCTAAAACTAGGCAAAGGACTATTCAAACATGATTGGTAGTCAAACAGAAGGACAAAATGTCTTTTCATAATTTTGGGTTTCATAGGGTTTTTCCATGATTAAATAATATCATAAATGTTTTTAGGGTATATATAAATATTTAAACTTATAATGACACAATAATTATCCAAAATCTTATAGAACACTCACCTAAAACCATAAGAATGCAGGTATATATCCAAGTTCATATAAGTTAATGGCACAGTGATCTATAAAGGAAGTTTCATGTTCAATTTCATGTTCAAGAGAATGTATGAAGATAAAATTGAGGTATAAACTAATTAGGAAGATCAATTTGGGGACTCTAAATAGTGATACAATAAAGGTCAATTGTGAGCATCACCTACAACCATACAAATGGGAAGTTCCTCCCTCATAGTCACCTATTAACAAGGTGCACACCCAAGATACTTTCAAGTCAAGAAATGGAAATATGAAAACATATTATTAAGATCAAGTGATAAGTTGGAATATTCAAAACTTATCAAGAGAACTAAAACACTACCAAGAGCATGAAATGAAGGCATACTGATGGTTATATAGAAAAAGGATAGTTTAAGGAGCCTAAGAACATTATCAAGAAGGGTAAACATGTTATATATAAGATTGTAGAGATGGTTTAAAATGACTTGAGGGGTCATCTAGCAGCAGATCATAGGGAAATATATACTAGACATCTTTACACCTCATACTTACCACATCTAGTAGCGATTGCACACAGTCATAATGAGGGTTCTTAAGGAGATAAGGTATTAAGAGAGGTGACATGGATATGAATGTTGAAAAATGGAAGATGAGAAAAATATAAGGAGGACTTTTAAGACATATTTAAATAATATTCTCCATGTTTAAGCTCAAATAAAGGTAAGAAAGAAGAATATATTCATATGCCTTATGAGATAGGAAAATGCAGGTAGCTCAAGTTAGGTTTTGGTAAAAGGAGCCTTCAGACCAAAATATATAGAATAAAATCATAAAACCTGGTAGGATATGTCCTTTTGAATTAATATACCTAGGCATCATATTTTTAAATTCAATCTAGGAAGGAAAATACTCAATGTTTCTACATAATCAACTACATGTCTATTCATAGTTACCATTGGAGCAGGCAAACCTTCTTAAATAGTTATAAGGTGTAGAAGAGGGTTTTAAAATAATAAAAGGTTTTTAAATCATAATATGATGATTTTAAATCTCTAAAACACATTTAAAGAGTGTTCACACTCCAAATTCTATGCAAACCATGCCTTTGAGGGCTAAAACAAGTAAGTAGGTCCTTATATTATACTAAGAGTGATGTCACTCAGATGAGAAGGGAAGTATTTAAAGGAATAAGGAAGATAAATAGAACATGTAAAAACACTCAAACATATAATAGATAATAATGTACCATTTTATCAAAGTGAACTTATCAAAACTCCATACAAACACAGGCAAATAGTAGTCCTTACAGGTAGTCTTAAGAGGCATCAAGGGAAAATGGAGTTTGGATAGAAAATTGAGGTCATAAGGGATAGAAAAAAGTTTGAATAAATTCATTATGAGATATTTAAACCCTCATACTAGTACTCTTATAGGTGCCTCAAACCATTAAAACTTGGTGTTAGCCCCTTTTAGGCCTAAAGCCAGTTTTAAGCCTAGAAGGCCTATATCATATTGAGACACTTTCAGACCTTTCAAGCCAATATGACATCATGATAAGATGTAATGAGAAATTATAGATCATAAATGATTTTTTAAAATATGATAAAGATAATGGAACATCCATTTTTTATCACAAGGAGTTCAAGCTACTGCAGTCTAAGACACCCTTTTAAACCACCTGATCAAGTGCTCGTATCATTCACCACATGAAGAGTTTGGCTAGATGATATTAAAATTTTATTATTTCATATATTAAATTATAATTAATGAATTTTTTAGTTTTTTTAGGGGTATTTACTTTATGAACAATCGTTAAGAGCATAAGCATGTCCAAAATGCAAGCGAAACCTTCTAAGCAAACTTATTTATGTATGTATCTTTTCATAAAAAATTTCATGGGAACCCAATATTATCAAGGAAGTATAAAGGGTATATACACTACATATTAATGGAAAAAGGTTTGTGTTTTGAATATTGTGCTTTATGAACCATTGTTAAGAAGTTTCACCTCTAAAACTTTCCCAAACCCTTATAAGGACCAGTTTTGAGGAAAGTCAATTTTATTGAAATTAAAAACTCATAAATCAACATAAAAAATATTAAAAAATCAATTAATCTCAAAGGTCATATAAAATGTACTTTATTGTATGTAATTATATGGACATTAAGAAAACATAGTTTTTTAAAGAAAAAGTGTTGAAACGAGAGGTACAAGGCAGCTTAATGGATTCCAATCCATGGAGAATGAAGTTTGGCACTTTTTATTCCTAATAAATCTATTATATGGTCAAAAAAAGGCTTGGAAATTCCTCTATGAGATCTTTTAAAATAGCCAATCTACATAAATTCAAGGTAGTTTGACCTAGTCAACTAGTTTGACTAAGTTAGAGGTGTTTCTTATTCAAAATGACATATCTCATGATATGAGGAATTTTTATAGGCATAAATATCATTGTATTTTTAGGTTTAAATGTTTTCATGTAGGTTTTCAAAGTAATAAAATGTATAAAGTTATGTTACTAGGCCTATTTGGCCTAATAGGCCTATTTGATCAATCAAACAAAGATGAAATTGGCATTGAAAGGATATAAAATGAGTCTATGTGGAATTTTCATGCCCTATATCTAATATTCAAGAGGAAATTACACACATATCTAGTCTTCAAATACTATTTCATGGAAAGAAGGGCTTAAGTGGGAGTTATTTGTCTTAAGGGCTAATTACTCTGAGTTGACTAGTCATGAGTTAACTAGCAATCAATGCATATTCTATGGTCTTCATGCAAGATAATTCATACACTTAACTTGATCACATTTAAATATAATTTATTAGATAATGTATGTCATAGAAAACATGAAATAAGAGTTGAACAAGTCAATAAGACCCACCATCTCATTCCAGCATAAAAGATCTCATACAAGGAACATGCAAGGCATTTGACATAAAAGAGATATCTTAAGGACTATTTACTGTAAGTTATAATTGATTTTGAATTGAATATATGTTTAGTGTACTTATTATTATCCATTATATGCCAATATCTTAGCTATTTCTCTTCTCAATAATCATGAAATAGCTAAGAGATTGGCATATAATGTGAAATACATGAAAGCATAGCTAATAGTATTTCACATATATAGGTTTACTATGATTATGTTAGTTTTATTTGCACATGTGGTAATATTTTCTCCCTTGGTAGATCTTATTCTCACCTAGTTATTAGTATGCCATCTTATGCAGCTCATATATAGTGTTTGATTATGATTGATTGAGCTAATAATGGATGAATTGACTGGTCAGTGCCTTGAATCAGGCCTTCCATCTTAACCTCATGATTTGATAAATTGATGAAAATTATATGTGAAATACTATTACATAAGAATCCTTTCAAATTTTAGTTTCAATCATTGCATTGCTTTCTAATGTTGTATGAGCTTAAATAGAGTGGATGAACCAAAAATATAGGTGTATCACCATTATTAGAATATATTTCCCTTTCAGTAATCCTTCTAACCCTTTTCATCTCAAAAATCATAGTAGGTTTTATAAATTTAAAAATTAGTGATACGTTAGAAGATCTATACTCACAAATTTAGAGGTGTAGTCTAAGTATAGGTGTCCTGCACCTTAGACCATTCTAATGTTAGTCTAAGTATGAAGGAGATGATAGTAATCTACCTTTAATAAGGTGTTATATGTATTGCTAATAGTTTTAGCATGTATAGTGGGACATAGATCTAGACATTGGAGTACACATTTGTAACATATTAGTCTTTATAATAAACTTCAAGTACTCATATGGTCCTTATCTCTAAGATGAAATTCAACTTTTATTTATAATTCATAGATTTTCATGTGTTTTCTAGATTATGGCAGCTTATGGAGTAGACTTCGGTCATTCATTTCCTTATTAATAGTTCCAATATGACCTATATACATCTTGTCATCACCCCTATCAGCCTTATACTCACCTTAAACAATAATATAGTGACTCATACCAATCCTATGATAACCCTCATGAACATTATTATCTACCTGATCATCCCATTCAAGTTTTAAGATAATCCTATTTGGATATGAGAAACAAATGGTAATTATAGACACTCAAAAGGGATATGGGTAGGAGATTCCCAAGCATCAAATTGAAAGCATGAGATCATCATTACAACAAGCCAAGCAAGAAATGTATATTTCATAAGGCAAGGCTAATCAAAATTTATTGGTGACATCCTTGACGTAGGTGTTCTAATTATAGGTAGTGAAGAGAGGTTGGTGGTCCATGAGAAACACTAGGGTCACCATAATAAATATCATTTTCCCATAGATCTACCCTTTCTCTTCATGAATATCAATACAACATATATCTCAACCCTCAATATTCCATTCAAGCCTTACCAAGTTTTCCTACTTGTAAATATATCTAAGAAAGGCCTCAGAAGGTTGAAGAAGAGTGTTTTGAGGAGGTTTAATCTCATGTTTCATAGAAGATCATATAGGATCCTTTATCTTTGATTTTGTAGGGAGAGATCTCTAATGAATTGGTTCATCACTTTGAGGCTCACCTATCCAAGCAAATTGAGATTTCAAATCAACATATCCAATAATCAATGATAGCTATAAAGGTAACACAATCTCAACATCAAGTTCCTCAATTCACACCCATGGATGTAATAATTGTAAACCAAGAGGCTCCTAAACCCAAGTTCATGAATTAGAAGAAAATGCAAAATTTAAGGGAGAAAGAGGAGCATTCAAGTATAAATCTAAGTATTGTTCTAGAAATCAAGTAGGAGATCATTTACCCTCCACTCCTACCTCCTAAAAATTCCAATGCCTTCCCTTCATGTAAAGTTATTCAAGATAAATTAAAGTAGAGAGAGGAGGTGAAGGTAATCAAGGTTAAATAGCCTCATGATCAGAATCAATTATCTATAGTAACATATTTGGACCTTTCTCATCTTCTTAAGTATTATTAGGAGTTTACCATAAAAATTATTGAGAAGGAGCCTCTCTTGTGTGAGGTTAATGAAGAGGTTTTAGTTGAAGATAAAGAGTACATCATCATTGAGACACTTATAGGTAAGGATAGCCATGACTTAGTATTACATAATCTCAAATAAGATGAGTTAAAAGATAATATTTAGATGAAAGATAACACATAAGAAGAAGTTTTAGTAGAATAAAAAGAGGCTGATTTTCATGAACTCATCTATCACAAGGCAGTTTTTTTCATCAAGAACTTGTAGAAGTTACCTTTGATAAGTGTATTCCATCTAAAGAAGATAAGTGTCAAGGTAATGATGATGGCTTGTGACAATAGTATATGGATATTTAAAATCAATATCAAGATATTCAATGTCTCACACTTCCTATTAAATATATTAAAGACCAATAAAATAATAAAACTATCAAGTTTTGTCCACAAAAAGTGTAGGTACATGATGATGTAAGGAATGAAGAAGTCCTGGTTGAGGTAGTACCTCAAATCATTGCTCTTGAACATAAATAAAATGAAGAGATATTGTCCTTTAGCATCAATAAAGAGATATAAGAGGTTAATCATGAAGATCTTAACAAGTCACCATACAATATGGAGTAGAGTTAATGTATTAACCAAGACATATCAGATCATTGGTAGCCCATGAATGAAGAATAATTATCATTATTATTGTAAAGTAGAATAATATGAGAGGAGGAGGATTTGGTCTTGGATACATATCTAAAATCCATGAACCTTATAATGGAAGTAGAAGGCCCAGCTCCATCACCAAGAAGTCATGAATGTATAAGTTACTAAGAGATGGAAAACATGATTCAAAGTTCCATGGTGATAGTCTAGCTTTCCATTTGACCCTAGAGCAAAGCTTTTGATTTTAGGTTAGTTGTTTTAGGTTGTTTGTCATGTTTTAATAAGTGAATATCACAAGTACTAGTTTTATATCTTGTTCTTATTTTCCTTAGGTTAGTTTTGTTTATTTCTTAGTTTAGTTATTCCTTGTATTGTTTCCTTTTAGTTTTTTTATTGTTACAGTCAAGATAGGTGTTTCAAAGCATAAGTTTATTTATCAATCAAGAGAGTCATCAATCCATGTTGTCAAGTTTTAGATTTCCATTTTCATGTGAAATACAGTGGGTTTTTTTTACTAGTAGGCTGGTCAACCCATGTGAGTCACCAAAAATGTTGGTAATTTGGCCTATTAAGGCCAAATACCAACACATATAATCCAAAACTTTCCAGGATATTGTTACTAGCCTCTTCATGGTGATAAAAATATGCTTATATTTCTTGAAAAGATGAAATTTGGTCCTTAAATGTAAAATATGGTATTAAAATTCCATAAAATTCATTAAAATATCCTTGAACACATTCATATTTATGACTTTACCTTAATTATAAACTTTCATACTTGGAAAAAGTCACTTTATGCAAGTTTAAGTGTGAAAAGGGTCTTTTTTGAACTCACATGTGCCAATTTTACCCCCCAAAAGTGTGTTAGAAGTCTAATATTTGTCCTAACATGATGATTAAATTTTGATTTCCTCTTCATGCTCTAATTTTTATGGTGGAAGTTTTAAGTGTGAATAAAAAGTAAAGAAAGGTCATATTTCATAAATTTTACATGGAGAAGTATGGAACTGTACAAATTTTATATATAGCTGAGGCCATGAGTAAGAGGACATATTAGGTGTTATAAAATATTTTTATGGAAAAAGAATGAAAAATATGCCCAAAACTGATCCCCTCCCATCATCTTGTTAGTTTTCACATAGGGCTAGCCCTTTAGGTTTATAGGTGTTACAGCCATGAGAGAAATTTTAGCCAAGGAAATTAGTCTCAGAGACATTATATTTGGAACAAGTGGTTCTAAATTTTTTCACTTATCCTTATTAAACCATCTCTTTGAATTCAAGGCACACATCATCTCTCCTTCATCCAAGTAGATAGTTAATTTTCTATAATTTCTCCTCATCAAGGCATCATGGTAAAAAAATTCTAGGTTTTGGAGCTTCTCAGGGACATGACTCACCCTTATATGGCATCATTAAGTTATATTCCAAATGTTACAGGGACAAATGGATCTCAATAAGGAAAAAAATTCAATTCTATAGTTTACAAGCATGTAAAGGAGAATTATACGGTTTAGGATATAGAAAGGGTTTCAAGATTTCTTGGTTTCTTATTTTTAGGAGTCTCATTCATGTTCATATGCTCCTCATCCAAGACTTTCAAAGGTTTCATGAATTTTAATATTCGATGATATCATTAATGGATATCAAAATTCTTTATTTAGCAAATGTTAAGGTTGTTTGGCATTTGTTAAGGTTCCTAACATTTTCCTAGGTTTCAATTTCACCTTCGTATCCTCCTTAAATGGACTCCAAATTGATATATGTGGTATAGGATATGATTGTGATTGAATAAGACCTTAAATGTGGTTTTAAATTTCCACTTTCATGATCTTATCACTCCATCTTGGTTTATATCCATTTTCACTATCTTATACTACCATTCTCACTATAATAAGGCTCCTTTCCAACCTCCACTCATGTGTTTCCACCATCCATTCACTCCTTAGCACTTTAATTCATATCCATCCCATTAAATATCATAAGTAATAAAAGGGGGTAAAAAATATTATGGATGTGAATTAAGGTTTGTAATACCTTTAAACCATGCTTATCCAGCCAACAAGGCAACCTACAATAATACACCAACAACTAATAGTCTGCATGAAAGTACAAAAGAAGAGGGGCTAGAAGATGTTTTGTTCAAGACATTTGATCAAATATCTCTCCCAAAGTTAACATTATTAAATTAAATGTTCATAAGATACTATTTTGAGCCTTCTTAGGGCCTAATTCAAACTTTATATGTATAGATGGTACAAGCACAATCATCTACAATGATAAAAGACATAATATTTTAAGATGTTTGGTCATAACATCAATATATGATTGACTGTTAACTATTAAGTGAATGGTTATTATTAATATTATAGATTAATTCATGATTAAAAACCATAATCTAGTATTCAAGTGTATTTTAAGCTCCACCTATAGGCCTGTACTCAAGTAACCTACAATAGGTAAGGGTTTCAACCTCATAAAAAGGCCTGTCAAGATGAAAAGAGTCTAAAGAATTGACAAGATCATAAATGCTATGTGTATTTTTAACATCAAATATATCTCAAGAAAAAAACAAGTCTAAGTTTAAGAACCATCAAGAAATACTATAAATAAGACCTATAGTCATCTCAATATAGACATAATCAATATACTCCATTTTCATGATAGTGGGCAATGATACAAAGGGAATTTTCATTGGGTTAAGCTTCAAGTTGGTGGTTGATATTTTAGAGATTATATAATGATTTTGTAAGGATGTATTTTCATATCTTATTACTTTTTCAAATATCCAATCATCCCAAAACCATGTCATAGTCTGTACAAGCCTAAAAAAGTCAAACACAGACATAGTAAAGAAGAAAAGACTTATTTTCTAAGAAGATGGTGGTATGGTATGAACTATTTAGTTATATAAAGTGATTCATATGAATTTTAATCAAAAAAATCTTTAAGGATAAAAAAACTTATTTCGACATACATTTCTATGAATCACCACCTATAGCTAGGTAAAGGACTATTCAAACATGATTGGTAGTCAAACAGAAGGACAAAATGTCTTGTCATGATTTTGGGTTTCATAGATTTTTTCCATAATTAAATAATATCATTCATAGTTTTAATATATATATATCAAGATTTAAAATTCCAATGACACAAGACTCATTCAAACTCTCATAGAACACTCACCTATATCCATAATAATGCAGGCATATATCTAAGTTCATACAAGTTGATGGAAAAATGCTCTATAAAGGAAGTTTCATGTTAAATATAATGTATCAAGAGAAAATTAAGGTATAAAATAATCAATAGGATCAAGTGAGGGACTCTAAATAGGGATATATTCAAGGTCAACTGTGAGCATCACTTGCAACCATATAAATGGCAAGTTCCTCCCTCACAGTCACCTATTAGCAAGGCGCAAACCCAAGATACTTTCAAGTCAAGAGGTGGACATATTAAGACATCTTATGAAAATAAATTTATAATTTATCATCTTCAAACCTTATAAATATAACTAAAACACTTTCAATACCATGAAATGAAGGTACATAGGTTATACAGAAAAAGGATAATTTAAGGAGCTTGAGAACATTGTCAAGAAGGGTCAACATGATAGAGATGAGATTGTAGAGATGGTTTAAAGTGACTTTAGGGGTCATAAAATCACTAAATAATAGTGAAATATATACTATACACCTTTACACTCATACTTACCACCTGTAGTAGTAATGGTACACAGTCATAATGAGCATTCTTGAGCAGATAGGGTCTTGAGAGAGGTGACATGGATATGAAAGTTGACTAATGGAATATGAGACAAATAAAAGGATGATTTTAAATACCTATTAAAATAATATTCACCATGTTCAATCTAAAATCAAAGTAATAAATAAGAGGAACATAGTCATAGGCCTTATGAGACAAGAAAATGCAGGAAGCTCAAGCTAGGTTTTGGTAAAAGGAGGCTTTAGGCCAAAATATGTAGAATCTAATCATGAAACTTGGTAGGATTTGTCATCATGAATTAATATAACTAGCCATCATATTTTTAAATTTAATCTAGGAGGGAAAATACTCATTATTTTTACACATTCACCTACATGTCTATTCATAATCACCATTGGAGCAGGCAGACCTTCTTGAAGAGTTATAAGGCGTAGCAGAGGTATCAAGATCATTTAAGGTCTTTTCAATCATAATAGGATGATTTTAAGTCTATAAAACACCTTTAAATACTATTCACACTCCAAATTCTATGCATACCATGCCCTTGAGGGCTAAAACAAGTAAGCAAGTCCCTATATTATACTAAGAGTTATGTCACTCAGATGAGAAGGGAAGTATTTCAAGGCATAAGGATGATAAAGAAAACATGGAATGATGTTAAAAATATCATAAAGAAGTGTGTTATAGGTACATTCACTAAGAAGGGGGGTTGAATCAATGAGCTTAGATAATCCAACTTCAATTTCAATCCTTTCAAACTCTTAATCAAATACCATAATCATTTCATGAAGCATACATATCATTCATAGCAATGAAAAAGATAGATAATGAAAGATCAATCACATAACACATGACATATATAGGACACCTTCTTTGGGAAGAAAACCCACTAGAACCTACAATTGGACTATTATCTTATAATAACAAGAACCAATTTAGACCAGCTATAATTGATTAAGGAAACACCATCCCTTATTTTAGTGAGATTTTAATCCCACAAGGAGCTACTACACATGTTTAGCTAAGCTACTACAAAAACTAGATATTTAGCAAGTTTCACCTTACAAGAAGGCTAAAACCCCCTAGATGTTTGAGAAACGAAAACAAAATCTAAGAGTATAGCATCTCTTGAACATTTATTTCCTACCAATTTGATGGAGATACAAAGTATATTATCTCTCCTCAACTCTTCACACTCAATGCTTCCAAATCCACCTTTTAGATCACTCTTAATTCCTTAGTAAAAACTACATAACCACATCAAAAAAATTATAAAATGGTCATAAACATATTCCATACTCTTATTTGTCTCTTAAATCATCCACCAATCTCACATAGACACCATATATCCTTCACTCACTCATAAGACATCCAAAACATCCTTTTGGATCACTGTAGACCTCTTTTCTCATCTTCAATCAGTAAAAGCACTATCCTTACATTAGAAACATGACTTACAGGTCATACACATAGTCCTCAAACTACTCTTCTCATTAATCCATCCACTGGGCACACACCCTCTCTTCTTTCATTCACACCAATGCTATCTATACTCACCAAAGTCTATCACAAGTCTAAAAACCATCTCCTTCAGTTTCAATATATATAGAGATATCATAAATATAAATTTGTTGGTTAGTAATTAGACATGCCTTAACCCTTAATGATTCTCTCACATAAAAACATGATTCAATACAATTCACAAATGTTGTCCTTAGCATTCATAGGTCACCCTTACTCAATAACCCCTTTCAATTAGGCCATACTAGCCCTTATAGGTCTCATGGAGACATATTCACTCCATTACCATAATAATATAATAAAAATAGAAACATAGAAACACTTCCAAATGCATATTTCCAATCTACATTACCCCTTAATAATCTTCAAATGATCAAAATCATCTCTACTCACCTTTGTATATGCTCAATCTACTCACACAGTAGCCTTGTACAAGGGAACACCATGAATGAACACATATAAAAATTATTATCAATTTTTCATACTTAATATATATTTATCTCACCTATAAATATAATAAAAATCATCCTCATGAAGTCTAAAACACTCCCCAATAGCTAATTCATCATGAGATATTGAAACAACATCAAAACAAGCTCAAACAATCTTCTTGAGTCACTTGCGTGACATAGTTAAATACATAGTCATGTTTGGAGTTGAATATCTTTGTTTTTACATACATTCAAATATTATAAATAGGTTCTTTATATGTTCCATGGATTCTTCTACAACTTTCCCTTTTACTCCATCAAGAAATTCTTCATGGATCAAAAGTTATAGGTAAAATACAAAGTACTAGTTTTTCCTTTGCAAATTAGAATATTCAAATCCCAAAAGTCACAGTTAAAATTCAAAAACCTTATCCTCATCTCATGTCCTTTAATCCTATATTAAAAATGTATCATAAATATTAATTTAATTATTTTTACCTTTATCTTTCATCTCTCATCATTAGATCTTCATCTTGACTATTTGACTTAATGCACTCTATCGATCTCCTATATGTAGCTCAATATTTATTTATGTTAACATTGGACACCTTGAAATCATCTCTCTCAATACACACCATTTATATATATATATATATATATATATATATATATATATATGAACATCTTCTCGCCATTAGATCTTAGAAGAATCCTGATCTTTACCTCTACTCAACATTAAAATTTAAACACTTATCCTCATCTCATTACTTCTTGAAACCTTAGAAAAAACATGCTCTATTTATATTTTTTTAAGGATATTTATATTTAATTCTCATTTGACTCAACATGCACCATATATCTTCATTATATGATCATTCCTAAGCCATTATATCTCCATCTAGTCCTCACATTTATCATCATGAAAAATAGACTAAGTATGGGGACCATTTCTATCTACCTATAAATAAAACTTTTTGCATTCATATATTTTACCTCACTCACTCGCATGTTCTCAAATTTGAGCCATATGAACTAGGCAAAATACTGAACAAACCCATATGACCATTTCTTCCTAAAACATCCACATGTGCAAGATATGCCATCACCAAACTTCTTACTCAACTCTTTCTTATACTTAGACAAATATTGTATTTGAGCTCAAATTTATTTCATGCTATAGATCTTTGATGTGATGAAACATTGATCATTAGATCTACCTTTTCAAATTTACTAAGTGTTGGAACTTAGTGCACTTTTTTCTAATAGACTAGCTTTACACCTTAGTAACTTTGGTTGTGCTTAGTTTCATGATCTAAAACTCTAACCAAGTGATCCCCTCACATAAGATAATCCATCCATATATCTAGTAACTCCTATAACCCTCACACATGTGAGATATTATGACATAAAAATTCTTCCTTAGATTTTTTTTCTATAGACCCATTTATGCCTAGATAAATAAAATGAATAACTAGGTGAATTCCACTCATGCACACCAGCTTTCCAATCATCCTTGACCACTAATAGGTCCCTTTTCACATGATCAATACTTTATACTCATCCCTAATAATCTAAAACCATGAAAAAATTAAAAATCAACCAATCATAATTCAATCATACTAGGACAAGCACATTATATACTTTATCATTGTCATTTAGACTATCAAGGGACTTTATCCACTCACTTGAACACCTCTATGACATTAACATGAAATCATTAAAAACTCTCCAAAAATATCCCCCTTTGTCATTGATGTCAAGAACCATTATATATAAAAATATAACTCGCCTTCATTCTCTCTCTTCAATAACTCTCATATTAATAACTTTATGCCCCTTTGACACAATGAAAAGTGGGCACCAACTAATTATGAGAACCTAAAAAGACTACCAACATGAGATGACCACCTTATATATATATGATACAAACTCTCCCTTACCTTAAGCCTACCTCTTCTTTCCTTGACACCTTCCTCTTGCTACATGTAAACACACTTATTCAACCAAGCACTACAATCAATGAAGAAAGAATACACAAAACACTAAAATTTGATGGAACTCACCAAGAAACATCTAAGAGGAACACACCATGAAGAACCACTGCATAAGCTTACTATTATTCTCTTTCAAAATAACTCAAGAACCATTGACAAAACTTTATGCCACTCACCAAACATGAAACATTCTCTAAACCAACTTGATAACTCACCTTGAAACACTCATGCCTTTCTCTTTTGGAGAAACTAAGATAAAACATCAAACCTTCATACTAGGCCTATTTAAACTCCTTGT
Source organism: Torreya grandis (assembly GCA_037957365.1). Classification (NCBI taxonomy): domain Eukaryota; kingdom Viridiplantae; phylum Streptophyta; class Pinopsida; order Cupressales; family Taxaceae; genus Torreya; species Torreya grandis. The sequence goes on from JARHVA010001365.1 coordinate 1,276,354, forward strand.
AGCCTTACCTGAAAATTACATATCCCAAAAATTTTACTATATATAATTTCAAAATGTAAAACTTCATATATATAGTAATATAATATTCCCCTTTAGTCACACCAATGTTCATCACCTAGCTCATCTTCTACAACATACTTCCTTCAAAAAACCTACTAACCAATTAGGCCTTCATTTTGACAAATAAATAAATAAATTGAAATCTAAAAACCTTCAAATCTATGTGAAGTTTTATTTGTCAACCCATTTTTCCTATTTAATCTATTTATAAGCCTTAGATCTCAACTCATAAGGCAAACCACTTTTCTAGTGGAGCCCAAAACCCTAGAATCTCAAAACAAACAAGGTTAGTAAACCTCCTTCTCAATGCACACCTATAAAACTTCTTGCATAATTGGAAACACCCATCACACATTTATAAACCAATAATTTATCTTCCACATCTTTGGTAACTCATACATCTTATAACCCATTTTAGGCTTGCTTACCCTTAAGCCAAAACTGAGAAAACTGAGAGCACTCAAAAATCTTCAATTTTGACTTAAACATACCTTCATACCACAAAAACACTTAGATCAAGCTAAAATAAGGTCAAAAAACCTTTCTAATCATCAAAATCTTCTTTACATTTCATTAATCTCATTATCCCATCTAGAAACACCCATTTTGACCCTGCATAATAGCTCCTTTACAAACCTTTGGAACAAGCTCATGAACTTATTTCTCTTCTTAACCAATGACCTTCTAATGATCAACATAATTCCTGAAACCATAGGATCATCAATTCTATACCAAAATAGTATTTTTCTAAAAGACTAATAAAAAATCAACATGCCTATGTATTAATTTGTCAATATGATCTTGAGCATATGAACTTGCTTTTCCACAAGAAAGATGTCTCCTAAGAAGCATAGCTAGAGAGACCCTACTTCACAATGTCCTAAAACAGTGTGAAATGAGGAGTTTCCCACAACTCCTCATATTTCATCTCCTCCTTGGTCATCTGATACTTATATTTATTATTCTTTTTTAGGTTGAAGATAAACAACTTGCTTATCCACTATAACATTCTCCTTTTCTTCTAGGCTTGGATTGACAATACATGGAGACAATATAGATTCATGACATACCTTTTCATCTAAAGAACCACTGTGTAGTTTGGAACTTCATTAATATGCATGGATAACTAATGTTATCTACATTAATCTTTCTTAAAAATAATATAATGTTCACTTGGATCCCTACTCACCTTAGAACTAGCCTCAACCAATACCTTGGTCCTCTCTTTGAGCTCAATCTCTTTATCCACAACATGAGTAGACAATGAGATCCCTTGACATTATTTAAATTCTCTAGCATTTTCCACCATATAAAATATATTACTTGGACCATTAGACACATCATGACTCATACTTACCACATTTGGTTTCCATGAGTTAACTTGCCTTCTTCCTTACACTCGAGCCTGATTGAACTCATTTTGACTTGATGGCCTTTGTTTTTAAAGTCTATAAATGTGACCAATATTCTCATAGTTGTATAAAACCATTGTTTTTAAAGTGGACTCAACTTTCCCTACCTGATATAGATAAAATATTACAATGTGTCCTCTATCATAACAATTGAAACAAATTCTTTCTTTTAAAAAAGACTCACCTTGGCTTACCTTATTTGAACACTACTTAGCAAAGTATCCCTCATCAAATAGTTAAAGCACTTAAATTTTTTCACACCCTTTTAATGATGACCTTCATCATAATTCCATGAAAAATCATTTCTAATAGGTCTCTTTCATTCTCTAGCTCTATGCCCAAATTTATTACATGTGTAATAGTAACCATTGAAACTTGAATACTTCATGGCATTTGGTTGTCTGATCTAATTTGTCTTTAATATATCCACACTATAATTCCTTATTTGATAATTTGTCTTCAAAGTTAGATTTTTCTTTTTCACATTAGTCTTAATCTTGTCTTGAGTTTCATTCTCTGGTTCTTTATATCCAAGACTAGTTATATCACTTACATGCTTTTGATCATTTAGAATATTGTCTAGATCACTTAAGCTCTTTTAAAATCTCACAAATGATTTTAGCCTACTATATGTCTTCTCTAATTCATATTTTAATGACTTATTTTTAATTACATACCTTGAACATTCATCTTATTTAGCTTTTGAGCTTGTATACAAGATTTCCAATTGACAACTAAGATGCTTGACTATATCTTCATGCTCCTTAAAGTCTTCATTCATTCTTTCCTCATACACATTGAATTACTCCTCATAGTATTTGAGTTGAGACTTTATCTTATTGTTAATCTTCTTCTTAATCTTTAGTTCTTTAAAATCATTATCAATGAAGTCTCATAGTCAACCTCATCTTCAACATCATCTAAATCACTCCAAGTAGACTCATTTTAGTGTGATCAACTTCCTTCCTCAGCCATGCAGAGGGATTCATATTCAAAAAGACCATCATCTTCATGATCACACTTTTAGTCACTATCTTCACTCTCATTTGATGAGCTATAGTCTTTATTGGTGTAAAGACACTTCTTGTTCTTGAATATCTTCTTGTTGTTGTCATACTTTTTGAAACTTTTATTCCTCTTATTAGACCTTATGTCTTCTTATCTTCATCTTGGTCTTCATCATGATATTTATCATCAATATTCTTATTCTTATGAGGTCACTTGTTATCAAAATTTCATATCCCACCACAATTGAATCATTTAATGGGTATCTTACCCTTATACTTGCCTGACCCTATTTTCAATTTCCTTATAATAAAATAACTAGTTCATCTTCATCAATATCAGATGTGTCATCCTCTTTGGATTTCTTACCTTGGAATTTATTATTTGCCTTAAATTTTGTCTTGAATTTTTATTCCTTATTTCGTGGTATATCATCATTCTTCCTCATCTCATAGGTAGTAAGGATGCCATGCAATTCATCCAACTTCAGTTGAGTAAGATCATGACTTTATTCTATAGTAGATACTTTAGGATAAAAAATGAGAGAGAGGGACCTTAATAAATTTTGAACTATAGTAGATTATTCAAGGTTCTCTCCAAGACCTTTGATGATGTTCATAATCTCATCAACTATTTGTAGAAAAGATTCCTTATAATATTCTTCCTTTCTTTTGAGACTCTCAATTTTTTTTGGTGAGTCTATAACTTTTCCAACATAACTTTTGAGTCTCCTTCATAAATATTATCCAATTTATCCCACATTTCCTTATTAGATGTATAATAGATTACCTTGGTTTATTTAATTTCTAAAAAACCATGACTAATAACATTCATTACCTTAGAATTGCTCTCAAACAACTTCTTATTTGTAATACTAGATGGAGGAATAGTACGTGTTCAATAACCATCCACAATAGATTGTCAAATGACAAACCCTAGGGACATGATGTAGGTCCTCATCCTTGCACTCCAAAAATCATTATTGGATCCATTTAACATCATTTCTTACTTAGTATATAAACATCCTTGGTGACTACCCATATTTTATCTTGGATTACCTTCAAGCTATCAAGCCTTTACCAAAAGACTTGATCTAATACTAATTATTAGAGGTATAATAACTAAGGGATGGGGGTGAATTAGTGATCCCAGATAATCCAACTTCAATTTCAATCCTTTCAAAATATTAATCAATTACCACAATCATTTCATGACACATACATATCATTCAGTGTAATGAATAAAAGAGACAATGCAAGATCAATCACATAATACATGACATATGTGGGAAACCATCTTGGGGAGAAAACCCACTAGAAACTATAATTGTACTATTGTCTTATATTAAAAATAACTAATGTATACTAGCTATAATTGATCAAGGAACTACCATCCCTTATTTTAGTGAGACTACAATCCCACAAGGAACTACTACACCTATCTAGTTAAGCTATTACAACAACTAGATATTTAGTAATTTTTACCTTGCAAGGAGACTATAACCCCCTAGATGTTTGAGAAACCATAAAAAATCTAATAATAAAACATCTCCTAAACACTGATTGCCTACCAATATGATGGAGATATAAAGTATATCGGCTCTCTTCAACTCTAAACACTCAATGCATCCAAAGCCACCTTTTGGATCACTCTTCACTCCTCGGTAAAAAATTGTTAACCACATAAAAAAATGAAAAAATGGTCATACAAACATTCCATACTCTGATCTATCTCTTAAATCAGCCACCAAAATCACATAGCCACCATCTATCCTTCACTCACTCACAAGACATCCAAAACATCCTTTTGGATAACTCTAGACCTTTTCACTCATCCTTACCTTATAAGATCAGTATATTGACATTAAAAACATGACTTTTAGGTAATACACATATTCATTAAACTACTCTACTCATTAATCCATCCACTGGGCACACACCCTCTCTTCTTTCCTTCACACCAATGTTATTTATATTCACTAAAGTCTCTCATAAGATATATAAAGTCATCATGAATATCAATTCCTTGGTTGGTAATTAGAAATTAATTAACCCTTAAGTCTTATCTCACACCAAAACATGTATCAATTCAATTTATAAAGATTATACATAGCATTAATGGGTTATTTTTAAGCAAAAACCCCTTTCAATTAGGCCATACTAGGCCTTATAGGTGGCATGTAGACCTATTCACTCCATTAGTAAAACAATGATCAAAGTAGAAACATGTGACCACTTGAAAATGCATATGTCCACTCTACATGACCCCTTAGTCATCCTCAAATGATCATAGTCATCTCTACTCACCTTTGTGTATGCTCAATCTAATCAGATAGTAGCCTTGTAAATAGGAACACTATGAATGAACACATAGATAACTTCTTACAAATTGTTCATAGTTAAGATAGATTGATATCACCTATAAATACCACACATATCATCCTCATGAAGTATAAAACACTCCCCAATAGCTAATCCATCATGAGATATCAAAATAAGCTCAAACAATTTTCTTGGGTCACTTGCATGACACAATCAAACAAAGTCAACTTTAGAGTTTAATATATTTGTCTATACATATATTTAGATCTTGTAACTAGGTTGTTTAGATATTCCATGGATTCCTATACAACTTTGATTTTTACTCCAAGAAATTTGTCTTGGATCAATATTTATAGAAAAAATACATAGCACTAATTTTTCCTTTGCAAATTCAAATATTCAAATCCCAACAGTCATAGTTAAACTTCTAACACTTTGTCTTCATCTCGTGTCCTCAAGTCTCAGATTAAAACACACTGCTAATATTACTTAAATTATCTTGACCTTTACCTTTTATTTCACATCATTAGATCTTCATCTTTACTATTTGACTTAATGCACTTTGACGATCATTTTTATGTAGCTTGATCTTTATCTATGTTAAACATTGGACACCTTGAAATCATCTCGCTCAATATGCATTATTTATCTGTATATGTATGAACATCCACTCAATATTAGATCTTAGAAGAAGCCTAATATTTACCTCTATTCAACATTAAACTTTGAACACTTATCCTCATCTTATTTCTTATTAACACCTTGGAACAAACATGCTTCATTGATCCTTTTGTAATGAGCTTGATCTTTAAATTCATTAACCAACAAACACTTTGATTCATTTGACTCAACACACACCATAGATCTCCATTCTATGATCATTAATGAGCCATTAAATTTCCATCTAGTCCTGATTTTTATCATTATGCAAAATAGACTATGGGGACCATTGCTATCTACTTGGAAGGCCAACTTTTCACATTCATATCTTTTACTTCACCCACTCTCATGTTATCAAATTTGAACCATATAACCTAGACAAAATAATGAACAAACTCATATGCCCATTTCTTCCTAAAATATCCACACATGTTAGATATTCCATCACCAAAATGATTACTATACTCTTTATTATACCTATAAAAATAATTTATTTGAGCTTAAATTCATTTTTCACCATCATTCTTCGATGTGATGAAACATAGACTATTAAATCTACCTTTGTAAATTGACTAAGTGTTAGAACTTAGTGCACTTTTGTCTGAGGGACAAACTTTTCACCTTAGTCACATGATTTGAAATTTTAACCACGTAATATAGTCAAATATTAGAATCCATACATATATCTATTAGCTCTTGAAACCCTCACACATGTGATATATGATGACATTAAAATGCCTCAGATTTTTTAGCTATAGGCCCATTTATACCTAGATGAACAAAATGAAGAACCAAGTGAATTCCACTCATGCACATAAGATATAAAATAATCCTTGACCATTGATATGACAATTTTAACATTATTAATACTTCATATTCATCCCTAATCATCTCGAACCATGCCAAAACTAAAGATCAACCAAACATACTAAGACAAGCACATTTCACACTTTGTCATTGTCACTTAGACTATCAAAGAAATATATCAACTCAAATGAGAACATCCATGACATAACCATGACATAATTTAAAACTCTCCAAAAAATGGGATCTCATGTTATTAGAGGAAACTCATCAAAACTCCATACAAACACACAGGTAGGTAGTAGTCCCTACAAGCAGTCTTAAGAATCATCAAGGCAAAATGGAGTTTGGAAAGAAAATTAAGGTCATATATTATATAAAAAAGTGTGAATAAATAAATTATTATATATTTCAACCCTAATACCATCTTACGTGTTCCTCAAACCATTAAAATTTAGTATTATCCCCTTTTAGATATAAATCTAGTTTTAGGCCTAGAAGGCCTATATCATATTGAGTCTCTTTCAGACCTTTCAAGCCAATATACCATCATAATAAGATGTAATGAGAAGTTAAAATTCATAAATGAGGTTTTAAAATCTAATAAAGATAATGTAATAACCATTTTTTATCAAAAGGAGGAGTTTGAACTACTGTAGTATAAGACACCCTTTCAAACCACTTGATCAAGTGCTCGTATCTTTCACCACATGAAGAGTTTAAAAAATTGATATTAGAATTATTTGATGAACCTTATGAAATTAAAATTCATTAATTATTGATATTTTTTATTTTATTTACTTTATTAACAATAATTAAGAGCATAAGCATATCTATAATGTAAGTAAAACCCTACAAGCAAACTTATTTATGTATGTATCTTTTCATACCTTTTACATGGGAACCCAATATTCTCATGGAAGTTAAGGGGGTATATACACTAAATATTCATGTCAATAAGTTTGGGTTTGGAGGAATTTACTTTATGAACCATCATAAAAAAGGTTCATCTCCAAAACCCTCTCAAACCCTCACAAGGACTTGCTTTGAGAAAAGTCAATTTTATTTCAATCAAAATCTCATGAATCAACCTGAAACCTCCTAAAAAATAAATTACACTTAGAGAAGGTCTTATCAATGGTACTTTTTTATATGAAACTATATGGAAATGGTATAAAATAGAGTTTTTTGAATAATTTTTTTTAAAGGAGAGGTATAAGGCATTTTAATGGATTCTAATCCATGGAGATTAAATTTTAGAAATTTTTATTCCGCCTCAAGCTATAATATGGTCAAAACCAGGCATGGAAATGCCTTTGTGAGCTCCTTAAAAATAGCCAGTCTATAAAAAATCAAGGAATTTATAGGCCTCTATGAGTTGTTATAGGCCTAAATGCCATTCTATTTTTAGGTTTTAATGTTTTCATGTAGGTTTTCAAAGTCATCAAATGTAGGAAGTTAGATCACTAGGCTTATTTGGCCTAGTAGGCATATTTTATCAATCAAGCAAGATGAAATTGGCATTGAAAGGTTGTCAAATGAGTTTATGTGGAATTTCCATGCCATATATTTTATATTCAAGAGGAAATTACATGCATATATAGTCTTCAAGTTTTATTTCAAGCAAAGGAGGGCTTAAGTGGGAGTTAGCTTATTTTAAGGGCTAATTACTTTGAGTTGACTAGTCATTAGTTAACTAACAATCAATGCATGTTCCATGGTCTTCATGAAAGATAAGTCATCCACTTAAATTTATCTCATTTCATTTCAATTTATTAGAAATGAAAGAAGAGTTGAACAAGTCAAGATGGCCCACCATCTCATTCCAACATAAAAGAGCTCATGCAAGGATCATGCAAGGCATTTGACACAAAAAAGAGATCTTAAAGACTATTTGCTACAAGTTATAATTTATTTTGACTTGAGTTGATGTTTAGTGAACTTCCTCCGCTCCCTTATATGTTAATCTCTTAGTTATTTCTCTTCTCACTTCTATATATTTAGGCTTTCAAGCCTGTTTTCATGATCCCTCTCTTATGCATGGTGAAACTCTACTAAGATTGAGCTTTGTAAACCTTTTCAATTGAATCAAATGACTATTTTTAGATTATATATATATATATATATATATATATATATATATATATATATATATATATATATCTGTGTGTGTGTGTGTGTGTGTGTGTGTTTAGTGTGATTATGTTAGTTTAATTTGCACATGTGGTAGTATTTTATCGCTTGGTAGGTTTTAATCTCACCTAGTTACTAGTATGTCATCTTATCCAGGTTATATATAGTGTTTGATGTTGATTGATTGAGCTAACAGTGGCTGAATTAACTAGTTAGTGCCTTGGATTATGCCTTATATCATTTCTATCATGCTTTGATCAATTGATGAAACCTCTATGTGAAATACTATTGAATAATAATCCTTTAGAGTTTTATTTTAAGTCATTGCATTACTTTCTAGTGTTCTATGAGCTGAAATAGAGAGGATGAACCAATAATACAAGTGTACCACCATCATTAGAATAGATTTGTCTTTTAGTAATCATTCTAACCCTTTTAATCCCAAGAAGCATAATAGGTTTTAGTAAGTTTAACATCAGTGATACATCAGAGGAGCTATCCTCACAAATATAGAAGGTTGGTCTAAGTATAAGTGTCCCACACCTTAGACCATTCCAATGTTAGTCCAAGTGTGAAGGAGATCATATAAATATGACTTTAGTAGGGTGATATCTAGGTTGCTAACACTTACCCTGAAGACAAACCCATCAAGGTTCAACTTCTCCCTTAGCCAATGGTGCTTTTTAATAGGTTATTGTGTATTGTTGAAGAAGCTAAGGATAGATAATGGAGTATAGTATAGTTAAGGAACTCTTAGTGAATCTCAAGCTTTCATAAGACAAAGGTTCTCCTCTAATAATCATGAAACCCTAAGTAATAACTCCTCAAGTAAAATGGTATAAATCTAGATAAATAAACTTTAATGAGTGAGTCTCTATACTATAAATGGGGTGAAATAGAGGTATATATAGCCTATTTTAACCCTAATCCCTTCTATAATTTTAGTTGATGTAGTCATTTGAGTCAACTTTATTAGTTATAAAATATAATCGTTAGGACCCGAACTAAGTTAGCCTAGGTTGACTCAATCCCATAACATGCACTATTCCCAAAACTAGGTTGGCCCATTTGACTAGATTCAAAAATTGGTAAAAAGGTGTTTTGATTTGGTAGGGATTATTTGACATAATTAATTGCTTAGAGAAGAGTATGAGGGAGGTGTCAAATCTTAGGAAAATTTATAGTATTCATTTGTATTAGTTTTAGGTGGAGGTATAGGGAATAAAATATTATAAAGCACCAAAGATATGCCCACCCATTTCTTGGTGCACCCTTTAAGGTATGTACTTAGAGAGGTTGAGTCTTGATAAGTTCCTACAAAAGAGAAAGCATCAGTAATTGATAAATTTTAAAAATATTATGTGCGTGTGTATGTATATGCCCCACATGAAGCTCATCATGTGTCATGTAATTGTAAGATGGGATGGTGCTTTGGGAGAAAAACATATCGACAAAAAATGTTGAGATAAATAATTTGTAATGTAGTAAAAATAATATAATTAAAAGGAAATAATTCAAAAATACATACCTTTACTTACCTTAGTTCCATAGATTAAAATTGATGTGAGAGAAATGGAGAAGAATCCAATGTATGAAACATTAAGAAAACCTAAAAAATAAGGTAAAATTTAAAAAAAATTGTTAAAATATGTGTGGTATGTCAAAAAATTCTCTACAATGTCATGATTCTAGAATATCATTCAGTTTGGAAAAAGATCTAGTATAAAAAAAGTTATAATAAAATTTCATTATCTGGTGGTCAATAATTGATAGTTACATAATTTTGAATGGTAAATAAAAATAAGGTAAAAATCTATTCATTTTTAATTTTGTTGTTCTAATAAAATAGAGCTATAAGAGACCTATAAAATCATAGATAATGATGATGGTGAGGAGATGATAGGTATGAGTTGGAGGATGCCTAGCAACAACAACTAGTATAACTCAGGTAAGTGATCCACTAAATTCAAATTATTGATAATTTTTATAAAAAATTAAGCTAATTGATAATACATTATGGGAAAACCGTGTAGTGAAATTGTCCATAGGAAATTTTTAGGTAGATTAGGAATTATGTGGGTCAATAGGTAAGAAGTGGTAGTTGAAATAAATGACTAAGGCATTAATGAGAATTAAGAAATTAAACATCATGAAATTTGAATAGGTTTGGCCATATCAACTTAGTTAAAATTGGGGTAGTATTGTAATAGGGTCAAATGTGTATGAAGTGGCTAACATAGTTATTTGGTATGTGGTCAAATTCATAGGAAGTGGCTAATTTAGTATAAAATAGGGTTGACTTAGTTTTAAGTGGTTGACTATGTTGAAAAGATGTTTGACTTAATTTTAAATGGTTTTTTGCATTAAAAATAGGGTCAACTTAGTTTTAAGTGGATGAATATGTAGGAAATGGGGTTAAAGTGACAAAAATAGGTTAATGTAGTTAATTTTTTTATTTTGATTTTGATTTTTTTATTTTATTTTGGAATTGATGTCTAATACACTCTCTGTTATTTGGAATTTTATAGAGGCAACATAGATTATAACATATTATGGATGTAATATGGCTATCAGATCTATTAGAGAGATTTTTAGATGATAACTAGGCATGGTTGGCCTCCTTAGATTTGGAGGAATTATGGAAATGTGTAGGATCCCCCTGAGTGTTGACTTAGTCATCATGTTCCTCTGAGCATGGGAGTGAAGGAGGTAATTAAGAAATGATGTTAGGAGAGAGATCAAAGGTTTTGGTATTTAAACTTATCTCATTTGGTTCATCATCATCTAAATCTACAAGGGTAGGAGGAATGATTCTTATTGATTTAACATGGCCAATATATCCTAAAGTAGAGTTTATGGGATAATTAAAACATTGTGATTCACAAAATGGAATTCTAGGTAAAGGTTTAAGGGTAGGTATTTTGAAAACACCAAGTTTCTAAAATTTTTCAAGAATCTAAGGGTTTGTGTCACCTTAAATCTTATAGATAACACCATTATGGTCAAATTTAATGCATTGACATGTGGATGAGGCAACTTCTCTCATGTGGTATGTCCAAGGTCGAATGAGTAATACATTATAGGAAAGTGGAAAGTTAAATATCATAACTTTCACATGAATAGTGATTGGAGGAACAGTGATAGGAAGCTAAATACAATCTACATGGAGGATTTTTCTTCTATAATATTCTTGACATGTGCTTTTTGTAGATTTAAGATTACATTTAAAATACCCAAGTATTTTAATAAAATCAAGGGAAGAAACATAAGTTCCTAATCATTCATAGATAAAGAAACACAAGTGCCTAATCATTGAAATTTGTGTTGATAAGGTGTATTTTAATTAGGTTTGGTTAAACTAGGTTTATCTATCTTAAGTTATGTAGTTGTTTCTTTAAGTATTTCTTATGTTTTAATGGAAGAAAGTTAATGTGAATTTTGAGGGATAGGTAATTGAGGTATCTTAATTGGAGGAAGATTATAACTTGTATCAATTATCTAATAAGTATACTTGATTTGAATTATTAGAGGTGATACTTGTGTGTTTTTTGGTTCCACATGCCCCAATTATGTGAGATGTGATGGGTTAGTGTCTTGAACAATGCAAAACTTAAAATAATTATGATGGTTAGAGGCTATGTAGTGTTTAAAATAATAGACTACTCTCATCATATTATTTATGTTGACCACATTCTCATTGTTGGTGTTAAGATCTATGGTACTCTCAATGTTATTAGTGGTATGGGTATGTTGATTAGTGTTATATTAATAGTTAGGAAGATGTTATTTATAGATAGTTAGATGAGCATTGGCTTGACTTAAATATTCATGTTTTATTTTGGTTTCATGAGCCTTAATCATTATTTCATAGGCTTGTTGATTTTTACGTATAAGTGATTCATGGTCAAATTTAGGTATAAGGAGATAGTCCATAGCATGTTTTCTTAATTTGTGACAAGTTTCATGAGAATGACCCCAACTCACATGAAACCAAAAAAAATTGATGGGATCATACTAGTGTCTCATAGGATGTGTAGGGTCAATATATCATGGTGAAGGTCATGGAAGATGCCATCCATGATATGTCATTAAGGTAATGAGTAACTAGGATGAAAATTATTATTAGGTAGAAGTAGAGGAGCATGTTCCATTTTAGTGTTTTTATAAATGGCTTTAATGGTGTGTATGGAATCATAAGTATCTATAACACCATCATTTATTACATGTTAGTTTTTAGACTTGACGGGCATGTGAGTTTATATTGGAGGGTGGGAAGGTTAAAATTGATGTATAGGGAAATCTTGATATTTATCTTAGTCAAGGGCCTCTTCAAAATATTTTGGGTAAAAATTTCTAACATAGTATTATAATTTAAGATGAAGAGAATCAGTGAATAAGTGGAAGAGGTCCTCATCTACCATATTATGATTGACTTTATTGGACAAGGCTTTCCATAATTTAATGAAAACTTATGTCATTTCATATTTTGATTGTTTACAATTGATAAAATGGGCTAAATTATTTTTAGGAAGGTCATTAGTTTTAAATTCTGAAACCAATGCATTGACCAAGTCCTCTAAACAAGTGATGGAGTAGATTTTAAGTTGATTATACCAATAGAGGGTATCTTTGGAGAGAGTTTTAGCTAATATTTTGGTCATAGAAAATGTATTAAGTTTAACCCAATATTTTTATAGGTTCCCAAAAGTTTTTAAGTGTAAGGTAAAATATGTTGACCTATTATAAGGGATATTAGGAATTATACATCCTATGTTAATGTTTGTAATTTGAGGTAAAAGAGGTTCATTTTGTCAGTGTTTAATAGTTTTATTAATAAGTGGGGGTTGAGGTATATGGTTACTATGTGCATCCCAAAGGGGAGATGGGGGTATTAGGATTTGGTGCTCCCCATTGAGTATATTGAGGTTGATTTTAAAAATGTAATAAGTGGTTTTGCATTTGCATCATTTGGTTTACATTATTGGTTTTAAAGTAGCCATTTGGTTAAGAGTTTATAATAGTATTTTATTAGTTTGATCACTATTTTGACTAGTAAAAATGGATTTAGATGAATTATTATTTTGTGAGGTGATAATAAGTTGGCATGCACTAAGAGCATGAGATGTAGTAGTGGCATGAGAAGCAGTAGTATCAAGAGAAGTAATATTTATAGTAGATCTATTATTTTTTAAATGAAATTGGGTATTAGTGTGGATATTTGGGGTAGGCCCACTAAAAGATATGCTAGTCATGTTAGTATAAATAATTGGCATGGAGGTAAAAGAATACATGGAGGATGATAGCATAGTGTTAGAAGGAGAGATTATGGAGGGTAAAGGTGTAGAGGAAATTTTTAATTGACTTGCCCTATATCTAGTGGAAAAAAGAATGAAGGGGTGTGTGGTTCTCCAAAATGAGGTCCCATCATGATGTTATAAATTATTGAAGGATCCTTACCTCTATGTTGAGGATTTTCATTAATGAAAAGAATCATTTTAGGCATGTATTCAAGATAATTTTCATATTCTATCATTTACATAAATAATAGATTAAGTGAAATAATTGGGAGGAATTATGTAGTTGCTAGTTCTATTGGTAACATGAATGTTAGTTTTATCTAGGATAGTTACTATAAAATGTGGCTTTGTTTTTTAATTAGGATTGCTAAAATTCATCATGCCAATTTTATTTTTATATGTTTCATAATCATACAAATCTTCCATGGTGAAATGGGGAAGCTAAAAACATACTAAAAATGATAAGAAAGGATTATTATACTAGGTAGAATGTGTTGACTATGTTCTGTAAGAAACTAAATTGAAAAGTTTTACTGGAAATTGAGTTAAACAAGTCAAGTGTGTTATATGAGAAGATAAATAGAATAGTTTGTAAGAGAGTGAATAAAATAAGTTGATTATGTTTTGTAGGTAGATTTTTTTTTAAATGTTATAAATCTGGATGATTGAGTGGTAATTTATAGATAAATAAGTTAAACACACATAACTAGGTCAATTAGGTCGATATAGTTTCAGGACATGACACAAACCTTATACTAATGATAGATAGTACAAGTTTTAAAATATAAAATAAAATTTTAAAACAACAAACAAAAATACTAAAATTTAAATGCTAATTTAATAAGCAGACATTCATATATGCTTTAAATTATTATTCAATTTGTGATAGCGTATTTGGCTTTGTAAAATAACTAAAAAGAGGTAAGGTAAAGTTGGTTTCAAGTATGTTAAAGATGAAATGGATTTGTATTGGTGATTTTACTATATTTTTATTGGGATCTACCCCGTCACTCCACAATCCCATAGCAATAAGTGATTCGGACAATAATTCAGAGGACAATTTGGGTGATGGGTCCACCCTAATTGATGGCAAAACTTCTGAGAGCCATAACTTTTGCACCGTAGCTCCAATTGACTCACCATTTAAACCATTGGAAAGATAATGATGAGGGTAATGTTTTGAAATGGCATGAGATCTTTTCAATGAATTTTGACACCCTAAAACCCAATAGAAGTGTCCCAAATTTCAATTTTAGTAGTGTAGTCTAAAAATAGTAAGTTTCTAAAAATAGTAATTCCTAAAATTCTATATTGTTGTAAATCGTGGAAGTCAAACCAATTCATCTCCCTAAATATTGGTGACCTTCCACATCCTCCCCACACCTTCAAAACATGTATAAATGAAGATGTAACCCAAAATGGAAATCAGACATCTCTTCTCAGAGATAAGCATATGTTTGGGTCTGCAAATTTGATCAATAAAACATCTCTTATCAGAGATAGAATTATTTGAATTATTTTGTTCTTGTTTCTTGAATTATATTTCAACCAAAGCTTTCGAGCTTTTGATCAATAAGGATGTCATGTTTTTTACCAATATATATTATCAATCATGTATTTATACTCAGTCATAAAATTGAGTTAGCTTTTCCCTTAGTGATGAAATCCATGTAGGTAGACCTGGGTAGAATTTTTTAAATTCTTATTTGATATTTTGTGATTTGGTAGTGTGTGAGGAAAATTGTGAATAATTTGGTAAATTAACCTTCCTATTTATACTATGTGCACTACTCTAAGTAAACAAGCAGATAAATAAAAATAATAATAATTACTACCAATGTGAGTTAATTTCCTTTGCTTGAAAAAGACATAATATTATATCGATTGGGTTGACCTAATATGCAAAGATTAAAAAATAGAGTCAATCTGATCAATTTTATCTATTGAAAAATAGTCCAAAAAACATAGTTGAATAAGTTGACTAGGTTTCCTAAGAAAAAACTAGTTATAAAACTAATTTGAGCTAATCGAATTAGTTTATTATAAGGTTACAATTTTATAGAACTAAAAAATTGGGAGAAATAGAATTGAAATTTAACTAAAAATGAAATAACTAGGATAGTTAGAATGAACATGATAATTAAGATGAAGTTGATTTGATGGATTTAGTAATGTATTGAAGATGTTGAATTTGTTGTTTTTAAACTATGTTTTCTAGATGAGGACTTGAATCTGCAAGATAGAATGTTAAAATAGAGTCAAACTAGTTGAATGAGTTTGCATAAAATTGAATAATTAAAATAATAGAAATAACTATGTCAACATAATCATTCTATTAGTCTAAACAAAACTTGTTAGAAAATTTGAAAGACATGATGAAAAACTAAACAATAGGATCGATCTAGTGTGTGAAGAGGGAAATTTTGATCTTAGAGATATGAATAATATAAATAGGGTCACTTTAGTTGAAAAACATGTAAGATGATGCCCTAACTATGTTAATCAGATTGTCAAAGTAAAAGATGACCTAAAAAGAGTATAAAACTAGGTTAATTAAGTTGTCTATAGAATAAAATGACTTGCACAAAGAGATGAACTAAGTTGATGGGATCAATTGAGTATTAAGACCTATGTATAAACTCTTATACTAAGTTGATGGAATCGATCCAATAGCTCACAAATGAAAATTAAAAACCTGTAAGTGTTAGTTCATGTCAAGTTCACCAAAATGTATGCAAGTGAAAGTGAAGTTAATCTACAAATCAATCTTAACTCAAAGAAGATAAATCATATAACTATAATGCTAATAATACTTAGATAATTAGGGTCATTACCAATATGGATTCTCTAAACCTAGTTAAGGGATCTCTTATCATATAATATGGCTAGATAGCATTTTAAAGGCTCTATTCAAGCAACACCACACAATAACCTTAGCTAGGTATGTGTTGACAAAATTTGAATTTTAGTCAAATTTGGTCAACCCCTACATTTTTTAACTTTATAAGGTTTTTATATGTCTTATGGGGTCTCATGTTATCCTACACACCTTACCTATCCCTGCTCTTACCTTGGTCTAAGTCCATCTTCCATGTATTTGCCTAGTCAACCAAAGTCAACCCTAGTTTAAAATGGTCAAAGGATAAAATTGTTTTTAAAATGTCCTAATGTGGTCATTTAGGTGTTTTAAATTGTTCTTAAGTCATAAAATTTATCCTTTACAATGTCTCATATGCAAAAATGCCTTTTTGGTCATATTTTGGCTTATTAAATTACTTGTACAAACTTTCAAGGAATCATATTTGTCACAAAGGTGAATTTAAATGTGGATGAGGTCAAGAGATTTTAGGAAGTGGTTATAGTTAGTTCAAGAAGTAGTTTCATGTATAAATAGGTAGTTTCTCCTTGAAAATAGGCCTTTAATGGTACTTGTATGGACTTGGGAAGTCCACCTTTAGAAAAAAATGTGGGATAGTGTCTCTTCAACTCCATAAAGTCATTTCCATTATTGGTGTGCTAATAAAAGGTAAAGAAGTTTAGTTTTTACTTCTATTTCATCTTTTTTGCCTTTGTAAACCAAGAAGGGTCAACTTTGCATGCTTGGTATAAGCCATAGAAGTGGATTTGGGTGGAGTGATCTTAGGGGTTGAAAATACTTTGATTGAGATTCATTTTCATGGTAATAATTTTTAGTTTTATGGCTCCTTCTTTATGAACCATCATTAAGAAGCTAAGCAACTTTTTATGCTTCTTCTTCTAAGAGGGATCACTATTTGAGTTTATTTCAAAAACTTTTGATTTAATTTGATAATTTGAGTGGTTTAATATGTGTATCAGAGCCATTCCATAGGTTTTCTCATCATTTTCTTAGTTTTCAAGGTTTCATGAACTCATAAGCCTCTTCTAGGCTTCTTCTTGGTCATAAGATCATCCTTGCTTCCTTTTGCTAAAAATATGCATCTATAGGTGCCTTGAAGCAAGTTTTACACATTAAGATGAAGGAATGGAAGGTTATTTCAGGTTTTTTTAGTATTGAAAATGTATTTTAAGTGGTTTTATAGCCTTATCCTTGCATATTCTTACTCCTTTTATGCCTCTGCCTATATAACATAGTCAAAACCTTCACCTACAGGCCCCCTAATGATGTCATACTAATGTTTGGAAGGATGTCCTTGTTATCCAATTTATAAAAATGGTCTAAGATTAAATAATATACCTAAAATATCCTCTCTTAGGCTTGTTTTAGTGGTATATCACCCTCATTGCCTTACATTCAAAAAGTTGCACACACAGGTATCCTTTATAGAGTTTTAGAGAAGATGTACAGATGGATGATTGACATGATTGAATCTCCTTGAGGTTTATGAAATAGTTTTATACCTTGAGGATCATGTTTGTGACCCTTGGTAGCTTACTAAGGGTTGAGGAATAACCGCATAACAAATTCAAAGTTTTTGGGGCATTTGTCCCTAAAGGAACCAAACAGAGGTTAAGGAAGTTTTATAGATGCCCTATATTTTATTTGATACGAAAATTTTAACATCAAAGTGTGCTCATCTTATATTCCCATGATAAGACTAACAATATGTAAAACTTTAAGGGTAGAATTTGAAGGGAATGTGGTATTCAAAAGACCTAAAAGCACCCCAAAAACACTAAATTTTTCCAATACTGTCTATAGGATGGTGAATCCAAGTCATAACCTTCTTCACTCAAGGTCACAACTTGACCTTGCCACTATGCCTAGATGTCACAAATGACTCAAGTTGTTTTCAATGGTTTAAGGATCACCAAGAAAATAATTATATCTTATTTTTTACTCCTTCCTCATATATTCAGTATGTATAAGGTCAAAATGACAACCTATAGCAGATATGGGCATATAATGATTTTCTTGAAGTTATGTTGATGTTTTATGGGAATTTATTTGAGTATAAGTGAAAGAAACACTTGGTAATCTTAAGAGAGTTAAAATAGGATCTTAATTCATCATGAATAGGGTCTTCAAAATCCCAATACATTCCTTCAAGGTAGAACACAATTGACTATGTCATCTCAAGAAAAAAGTAGTGACCCATTTTGAGGTTTATGAGAATATTTAGCCTTTTCAAATTAAAATGGAATAGGATAAAATTATATGTAGATATTGAGGTTTAAAAACTGTAATTTATAACATCCCAACTTGGTTTCATAATAAAATAAGACCTACAGGAGTAACCTATAGACCAAAATGTCTCAATTTCATGTAGTGACCTAAAAAGGGGTACACTTAGATACCCATATAACATGAGATGAATAAAAAGGCCTAGAAAAGTGTGAGATAAGACTAAGGATCCATGGATAGGTTTTAATCATTGTGTTTCAAGGATTAAACAAACCTATAACACCTATAAGATCCATCAAACAAAGTATCTCAACCCTATGTTGAAAAAGCTCAGTCTGATGTCTCAACATGCATAATGATGAATAAGGGTGGAGTTAAAGTGATGAATTTACTTTGAAATTTCTCTATCAAGGCCATGGTATTTTTTAAAATCTCTAGATAGTAGAAACCAAGCAGTTTTAATTCTAATTTGAACATACATAGTCCACTTCCACAAACCCTGTAGGCATCTTGCCTATGCAAACTCAGTCTTGGAATTTATGTTGTTTGAAGGGGAAAATCTTGGAATTAGAAGTTATTTTTTTTTGGATAACATCCTTAAGACCTTAATAACCCTCTCCAATGGTTTTTTTAATGATACTAATAGGGTAATTCCCACTATTTTGTCTCAAATAGGGGGCACTTTTCCCTTTGTACAAAACCTTATAGCTTTGTAATGAGATAACAATATAGACCAAAAGACAAGAGAACACTTCAGGAGAGTTTTTGGAGTTGAATTAAATTTTATAAAACATGAGGAACTAGGTAGGAAGGTTTGAAATCAAATAGTAATGTCTATGCAACAAGATTTATAGATAGACCTAATTAGGCAAGGTACAGGCCTAACTCCAAATAGGGAGTCACTTCTAGTCCTAATTTTTTCAAAGAATTATAATGATTTGAATCATGTTCATGGGGCTGTAAATGATTTTTTCAAACTATATAATTTCATGTAAAGTGTCAACAGGGGTCTTCTAGCTCAAAAGTGCAGGGTATACCTACTAAGCAACATTAGGCCTAGTTTCAAAAGTGGGGGTATTTTCATTTATAACCCTTAAAGAGTTATTTTTATGATGGAAACATGTTTTATAGATCACTTCAAAGGTTTTTGAACCTCTAATTTGTATAAAATTTCATTAGAAATCCATTTTTGGACTTCAAAGCACTCAAACCTTTTAGAATGAATGAAAGAAACATGAGTGGCCATCTTGAGATGCTTGGAACTTATCTAAAAATTTTCATGTTGGCTCTAGATATTCAAGGAGGTTGTAGGGGGTCCTTAATAATCCTTTAATGGATTTTTTTTAGATCTATATTATCTGGGCTTTATGAACAAATGTTAAGACCATAAATGATAAGAAACTCTCATAAAACCCTCTCCAAGACCCTATTGGGAAAAGAAGGTAAATGGAGTATCTAGAGGGGGTGTAAAGGCCATGAAACTAATTTAGAGTTGAATAAGACTCCCCAAGGATCCTCCCCATGCAACTAATATGTACTACACCTATACAAAAGAGGTACAATAGGACTTTTTTGACAAATTTATGTGTTTTTCAGGTGTAGAGGAGTTTCAAAGGAAGAAATTATTTTTGGAAGATATTATGGGACTTGTTATAGATCCTCATGATCATTTATTGAGGCTTATAACCTCCTAAGTATGCTTACCATCTCTTTCATCTCAACCAATCTCATAGGTAGATAGTGAAAACTTAGTGGAAATGGTGAAGACTCTAATTGGGAAGATTTTTTAGCTTTGTTTCATGAACCTAATGATATGGAAAATTTTGACAAGTGCCATCCCTCCTTGTACATGGATCAGATTGTAGAATCGGAAATTTTTTAGGTGCCAAGTGTGAGAGGTGCATGAGAAGGAGTCATTTTATAATTATTTGAGATGATTGCTCATGGTCAGAAGAATATGAATGATTAAGGACCAATCCAATGCATGCAAGGGATTTATGGTAACTCATCCCCTTTAGATAAATCATTAGACATGAACCTATGTAGTGATGAGGTAGTTTTTTCAAGGTAAATTATGGAGGTACTTTCATATGCAAGCAAATAGAGAATCTACATGACATTTAGAGGATTTAAATGAATTGAGGGACATTTTTCTTTACTTCCCTTATAGGACCTATCTCATGCTAGTTTCCATTGATGTTGTAAATCATTGTCTTTGATTGAAAAGTGTCTTAGTGACTCCTGAGCTTCCATTTCTCTCTCTCTCTCTTCTCATAATTACTATAAATTATGGCATTTTTGGCTGTTGTATCCATCTCTTCACCTAATTATGGTGAATCCCTACAAAAATGTTTCCTTTAATTAATTAATAATGTTTTTTTACCTCATTAAATATTTAACTAAGTGCATGTGTTTGGTTGTTGGTCTTGTGCAAGTATATTTTGCTTACATTCACATGTTACTCTTCCTAGTGCCTTGTGTGAATTAAAAGCTCTCTTTGGTAAGTTAGCAAGAAGTGTCTAATGTGAATTGTAGGTATAATGAGTAGCTCATTCATTAGTGTTTATAGGAGACCTATTATTTAAGTCCTCCTATCCTAATCTCTCTTCAAAACCCCATGCTGAAAACATTGATGTAGAAAAGGAGGTTTAATTAGATTAAGTGTATGTGTGGGAATCTCTTTGGTTCCAATTAAATTGTAAGTGGTATGAGTAGACCATCTATTTGGTTTATCACCTCCCATAGATTAGATTTTTTAATGATAACCTTTTCCCTTTCACCCCCCAAAAAGATAGTAGTAGGTTTGATATATAGTGATACATCAAGGGAATTAGCCCTAATCTAGAGATCCACCTCAGATTTGGGTCACCCTCACTTGAGGTGGTTCCATTGTGTCACTTGAACAAGGAGAGACTTGTCATCTACTAAAGGGGTGAAGTTCAAGTGATAATAGTTTTTGGCATGCTTGATGGGATTCTTGTTCTAAGAATTTGAGGAGTTTTGGTGTTCTCCTCAAGATATCAAACTTTAGAGGTAATTTCACTAAGCACTAATGATGACTCCAAGCATAAATCTACTTGTTAAGTAGTCCAGGTACTCTATTTCAGGTTATTTTCTTGTTTTATACACTTCTCATGAGTGATTCATAGATTATCTTGATGTTGAGTTTGTCTTAACACAAGTTGGTGAAACATATCCATCTTTGTCGATTCCCTCACAATATGAACAAGTCCTTGGCCAATCTTGTGATGATCCCTATCAATCCTATGTTGCCTATAATCAAACCCATCAAGCTTGTAATTCACCTAGTCCACCTAGTTCCTCTCTAAGTCATTACAAGTTTCAAGAATATTCTCATTGGCTATAAAGACTATATGGTCAATTCATCCCTAGTGATTGTATCAAGAGTGTGAGAAATTATTTGGAGAAAGTTAAGAAAGAATGGATTCATAGAGAGAAAGCTAATAGGAAAGGTCTTACCAATGAGATGCTTGATGTTTGTGGCCTAATTTTCCATTTAGAATAGAGGTTGATAGCTCATGAACCATCTCAGTCTTGGTAGATTTAATATACCCCACATCAACCTTTAAGTGTGTCAATTTTTCCCACTCAAAATTATAATCCAAGCATACTTCAAAATTCCCCAAGTATTCCATGCATTCCCTAAATTTTCCCTTATTATAATTCCATCAAAAAGAGAAGCCAAAAGGAGGAAGGCACCACTATTGAGCAGGTTGTTTTATTTGGAGAAGATTTTGAGAAAGGAAGTTTGAGCTTTGAGGCCCATCTTGATAAGAAGGTTGAATTGGGAAACCAAATTTTAAGGCAATCCATCATGGTAGTAAAAATTTGAGAGCTTACTAAGTCTATCTTTCCAATTTGTAAATAAGATACCAAACCTAAGGAAACCCTGAGTTTCTTAAGCCTATCATTTAGCTTTCCATTTGAATCTTATCCCCATGGAGAATTCTCTAAGCCTACCTTCCCAAGATGGAAAGAAGTAATGACATCTTGTGGAAAGAAGAACAAAGCATGTTTAAGTGGAGATGTTGGAAGCAAAGAGAAACTTGAAACTACTCAACTCCCTCCCACCCCTCCTCAAGAATCCATTGAACCATAATTCTACCTCCTCTAACTGATCCATTTCACCCTTCTAATGTTGAGGATTACATGGTTCTTTAGGATCCTTCTTGGGATAAACTTATTAGTTTTGAGATACCTAGTATTGAAATCACTAGGAGAGAGAAGGAGATGGAGGTTTTAAATTAGATTAATGATGAAGAAGGGTTGACTCCTTATGAAGAGACTTTAGATTGTAACGGTAATCAAGATGACAATCCTTGTGTTGAGGAATATACCGTAGAATAAGTTATTTTTGTTTCCAAAGAAGAAGAGGAGGAAGTTTATCTTATTTTTCCCCTTCATAATGTTGATCAAGAGAAGGATGATGACTTCTGGTAGATATTTAAAGACATTTATAATGAACTTGAAGCTTTCATGGGACCTAAAAGTCCTTTAGATCTGACTACAAGCCATGGTAATAAAGATGATTTGTTTTAAGAAGAAGACATGTGGCACACATGTATGCAAATGTTTAAAGAGTATGAAGATAATGAGAGAACAAAAATATTAATTAGACAAACAAAAGCTAATGAGGAACAAGTATATGTTGAGAGGTATCATCAACAAGAGGCTCTAAACCATGATGGAGTAATCCATAATGACTATGAATATTTTGAATAAGGTTTGAAGTTTGATTCTATATTGTCATGTGAAGATGCTCCTACAACCATGAAAGAGTTTGAATAAGAAACACCCCTTGAATGCCATGATACAACACTTCATGAAAGATTTGAAGAGGTTGTAATAAATGAGAATGATAATGGGGGTTTTCAAGAAGGTATAGACTTGTGAGAGGTTTTCCCCTTCATAGTATGAAAATATACCATAATGAGATAGAAATAAAACATTATGAGGCATGTTTTCAAGGTCAAGCATACTCCACTTACCATGACTCCATCAAAGGACATGCCAAGCCAAGGAGCAAAAAAGAAGCACTAGTCATCTAGTACTATATCCAAAAGGAAGAATGCTTGGTACCCTCATTCATCTAGTGAGGAAGGAGATTCATGATAAATTCATTTTGATCCAAGAAGTGAGGTATGTTTAAGTTAAATTTATGTAATTAGTTTCTTTTTTGTTGTGTCTTGTGTTCCCTAAGTGCTTAGTAGCACAAGTGTGCCTTTGCTTTTTGTGTTTACTTTGGCCTTGGTGTGTGTTTGCCTTTCCTTTATGTGTTTTTAGGTCAATTATCTATCTTATTGGTCAAGTCAGGGTTTGATCCTATTTTTTTGAGTGCATTTGACTCCCTTTTCCTAATGGATGGGATAAGGCTACTAGTTCTTAACATATGAAAGCATGTTACCCCTAGGAATTGCCAAGAGTGTTGATCAAATTTGAATTTTAGTCAAATTGGGTCAACCCATACATTTTTTAACTTTTATAATGTTTCCTTATGTATTATTGGGTATCATGTTTTCCTACACACCTTACCTATCCCTACTCTAGCCTTGGTCTAAGTCCATCTTCCTTGTATTTGCCTAGTCAACCAAAGTCAACCCTGGTAAAAATTGATCAAAGGCTCAAATTATTTTTAAAATGTCATAATTTGTTAATTTAGGTGTTTTTAATTGTTTTTAAGTTATAAAAATGATCCTTTACCATGTCTCATATGTAAAAATGCCTTTTTGGTCATATTTTAGCTTATTAAATGATTTGTACAGACTTTCAAGGAATAATATTTGTCATAAAGGTGAATTTAAATGTGGAAGAGGTCAAGAGATGTCAGGAAGTGGTCATATTTAGTTCAATAATTAGTTTAATGTAGAAAGAGGAAGTGTCTCCTTGAAAATAGGCTCTTAATGGCACTTGTACAGACTTGGGAAGTCCAAATTTAGTAAAAAAATGTGAGATATTGTCTCTTAAACTCCCTAAAGTCATTTATGTGTTTGGTTTTATGAAAAAAGGTCAATAATTTTAATTTTTTATTTATTTCATCATTTTTTCCTTTGCAAGCCAAGAAGGGTCAACTTTGCATGCTTGGTACAAATCATACTATTAGAGTTGGGAGAAATGCTCTTGGGGGTTGAAAGGAATCTAAGCCATCTTAATTTTCATGGAAACAAGTTTTAGTTTCATGGATCCTCCTTTATGAACCATCATTAAGAAGCTCAACAACTTTTTATGCTTCTTCATCCAAGAGGGGTCACTATTTGAGTTTATCTCAAAAAAATTTAATTCAATTTGATAATTTGAGGGGTCTAATATGTGTCTCAAGGACCTTACATAGTT
Organism: Torreya grandis; assembly: GCA_037957365.1. Taxonomy (NCBI): domain Eukaryota; kingdom Viridiplantae; phylum Streptophyta; class Pinopsida; order Cupressales; family Taxaceae; genus Torreya; species Torreya grandis. Next base: position 1,301,501 of record JARHVA010001365.1, read on the forward strand.
TTTCTCATCATATTCTTGGTTTTTTAGGTTTCATGACCTCATAATCCTCTTCTAGGATTGTTCTTGGTCATAAGATCATCCTTTCTATCTTTTACTAAAAATATTCATATACAGGTGCCTTGAAACAAGTTTCACACATTAATATGAAGGAATGGAGGGTTATTTCATGTTTTTTGAGTATTTATAATGCATTTTAAGTGGTTTTAGATCCTTACCCTTGCATATTCTTACTCTTATGCATCTACCTACATGACACAGTCAGAACGTTCACATGTAGGTCCCCTAATGACATCATATTGATGTTTGGAAGGATGTCCTTATGATATGATTACTCAACATGGTCTAATATTCATTAATATTCCTAATAGAGCCTCTCCTAGGCTTGTTTTAGTGGTATATCACCCTCATTGCCTTATATTCAAAAACTTGCACCCACAGGTATCCTTTGTAGAGTTTTAGAAAAGATGTACAAATGGATGATTGATAGGGTTGAATCTCCCTAAGGTCTATAAAACAATTTGATACCTTTATGATCATGTTTTGGACCCTTGGTAGCTTACTAAGGGTTGAGAAATCATCACATAGCAAATTCTAAGTTTTTAGGGCCTTTGTCCCTAAAGGAACCAAATAGAGGTCAAGGAAGTTTTATAGATGCCCTATGCTTTATTTGATAAGAAAATTGTAACACCTAAGTATGCTAATATTGTAGTCCCATGATATAACTAACACTATGAAAATCATGAAGGGAATAAGTTGAAGGGAAGGAGGTATTCAAAAGACCTAAAAGTACTCCAAAAAACACTAAATTTTTCCAATATTATCTACAAGATGGTGAATCCAAGTCAGAACCTTCTTCACTCAAGGTCAAAACTTAACCTTGACACTATTTATATATGTCCCAAATGAATCAAGTTGTGTTCCATGGAATTATTATCACCAATAAAATAATGATATCTTATTTTTGACTCCTCCCTCACACATTCAGTTCGTATAAGGTCAAAATGCCAACCTAGATTAGATAGGGGTAGATAGTGATTTTATTGAAGTTATGGTGATGTTTTATGGGAATTCATGTGATTATAAATACAAGAGAAACTTGGTAATATAAATAAGGTTAAACTATTATCTTAATGCATCATGACGAAGGTCTTCATAAGCCCAATACATTCTTTCAAGGTAGAACATAGTTGACTGTGTCATCTCAAGAAATAGGCAGTGACCCATTTTGAGGTTTGTGAGAATGTTTGGAATTTTAAAAGTAAAATTGTAAAGGATAATATGTTAATTACATATTTAGTTTTCAAAAATTTAATTTATAACATCCTAACCTAGTTTCATAATAAAATAACATGTACAAGAGAAACCTGCAGACCAAAATGTCTCAATCTCAAGCAGTGACCTAAAAATGGGTACACTTAGATGAACATATAGCATGAGATGAATAAAAAGGAATAAAAAAGTTTTATAAAAGACTAAAGATCCATGGATAGGTTTAAAATATTTCTTTTCAATGATTAAACAAACCTATAACACCTACATGAACCATCAAATAAATTGTCTCAACCCTATGTTGAAAAAGCTTAGTCTGATGTCTCAACACGCATATGATGAATAATGGTGGGGTTAAAGTGATGAATTTACTTTTAAATTTATATATTAGGTCCATGGTAGTGTTTAAAATCTTTAGATAGTGGAAACCAAGCAAAGTTGAATCCAATTTGGATATACGTATTCCACTTCCACAAACCCTGCAAGCAGCCTACCTATGCAAACTTAGTCTTGGAATTTGTGTTGTTTGAAGGGTCAAATATTGGAATTAGAAGATAATTTTTTGTGGATAACATCTTTGGGACATAAATAAACCTCTCCAATTGTTTTTTAAGACTAATAAGGGAATTACCCCTATTTTATTTCAAATAGGGGGCACTTTTCCCTTTGTACAAAACCCTACAACTTTGTAAGGAGATAAAAATAGAGACCAAAAGCCAAGAGAAAACTTTAGGAGAGATTTTTGAGTTTAATTACATTTTATAAAACATGAGGAACTAGGTAGGAAGGTTTGAGATAAAATAATATTATTTATTCAACAAGACCTACAAGTAAACCTTGTTAGGCAGGGTACAGGCCTAACTCCAAATAGGGAGTCACTTATAGTCTTATCATATTCAAAGAATTATAATGTTTTGAATCATGTTCATGGGGGTGGAAATTATTTTTTAAAACTATATAATTTCATTTAAAGTGTCAATAGGGGTCTTTTAGCTCAAAAGTATAGGGTAGACCTACTAGACAACATCAAGCCTACTTTCAAAAGGGGTATTTTCATTTATAGCCATTAAAGAGATATTATAATGATGTAAACATGTTTTTGGGATCACTATAGAGGTTTTTTAACCTCAAATTTTTATAAAATTTCACCAAAAATACATTTTTGGACTTAAAGGCACTCATACCTGGTAGACTAAATGAAAGATACATGAGTGGCCATCTTGAGATCCTTAGAACTTATTTAAAACTTTTCATGGTGCCTTAATTTTTTCAAGGAGGTTTTATGGGGTACTTAAGAATCCTTTAATGGAATTTTTTCATATCTCTAGTGTCTGGTCTTTATGAAAAAATGTTAAGACCATAAATGACAAGGAACCCTCACAAAATCCTCTCTAGGACCCGATTGAGAAAAGTAGGTAAAAGGAGTATTAAAAATGGGGTGTAAATGCCATGAAACTAATTTGGATTTGTAGAGGACTCTCTAGGGATCCTCCCCATGAAATCGAGATGTACTACACCTATATGTAAGAGGTATAACAATGATTTATTTGACAAATTTATGTGTTTTATAGGTGTGGAGGATTTTCAAAGGATTAAATAAATTTTTGGAGATATTATGGGACTTTTTATAGATACCAATGATCATTTATTGAGGTTTATAACCTCATAATTATGCTTACCATCTCTTTCATCTCATCTAGTCTAGTGGGTATATAGTGAACACCTAGTGAAAATGGTGAAGAATCCAATTGGGAAGTGTTTTAAGATTTATTTCAAGAACATGATGATATATACACTCTTGAAAAGGGTCATCCCTAATTTTTAATGGATCAAACTATATAATTTTAAAGGTTTTTGGTGTCAAGTGTGAGAGGTGCATGAGAAAGAGTCATTTTGTAACTATTTAAGATGATTGCTCATGGTCAAAATAATATGAATTATTTAGGAACTTTAAAATGCATGTGAGGTCTTGCTGGTAACCCCTCCCCTTAAAATAAATCATCAAACCTGACCCTATGTAGTTATATGTTAGTTTTATGAAGGCAAATTATGGACGTAGTTTCATATGAAAGCAAAGAGAGAATCTACACCACATTTTGATGAGTTAAATGAATTGATCAAAATTTATCCTTACTTTCCCTTCAGTACCTATCTCATGATAGTTTTCATTGATATTTTAACTCTTTATATTTTCTTGACAATTGTCTTCGTGACTTTTGAGATTCCCTTTCTCTTTCTCTTCTTATAATGGCTATAAATTCTAGCCTTTTTGGTTGTTGTATCCATCTCTCCACATAGGTATGGTGAATCCCTACCAAATTTTTACCTTAAATTAATCAATAATGTTGTTTTAACTCATTCAAGATTTCACTAAGTGAATATTTTGGTTATTTGTCTTGTGCAAGTGTATTTGGCTTACCTTCACATGTTACTCTTCCTAGTGCCTTATGTGAATTGAAAGCTCTCTTTTTTAGGCCAGAAAGAAGTGTCTAATGTGAATTGTAGGTATAGTGAGTAGATCATTCATTAGAATTTATAGAAGACCTATTATCTAAGTCCTCCTATCCTAATCTCTCTTCAAGACCCCATGTTGGAAACATTGATGTAGAAGAGGAGTGTTGAATTGGATGAAGTGTATGTGTGGGATTCTCTTTGATTCCAAGTGAATTGTAAGTGGTGTGAGTAAAACATTTATTTATTGTATCACCTCCCTGAGATTATATTTTTTCTAGTTATCCTTCTCCCTTTTCACCCCTAAAAATTTAGTAGTAGGTTAGATCTATAGTGGTACATCAAGGGAACTAACCCTAATCTAGAGATTCACTTCAAATTTGGGTCACCCACAACCCTGAGTTGGTTACATTGTGCCACTTGAATGAGGAGAGACTTGTCATCTCCTCAAGGGGTGAAATTTCAAGTGACAATAATATGATAATGCAATAATAAAGTAAATCTAATCTAGTTCTCACTAAATCTTATGGCACAAATGGGGGATAAACATAAATAATAAACATGAAAAGTAAAACTCTAATCAATTAAATTTAGAGATAATAAATCTAAATTAATAAAATATAATATTAAGAGTTAGGAATAATTACCTTGAAGACAAAATTGTTGATCCTCAACCTCTCTCTTGGACAAGGGTGCTTTATAAGTGGTTTTTTGTATTTTTAAAGAATTCAGGAATGGATAATAGACTATAGTCTAGCCAAGGAATTCTTAGTGAATCTCAAGATTTCACAAGATAAAGGTTATCTTCTAAGAAGCATGATACTACAAGTAATGACTCCTAAAGTAGAATGGTGGAAATGCAGATAAATAAGTGAGAATGAATGATTCTCTCTATTGGAAATGGTGTGAAAGAGGGGTATATATCACCTAATCTAACCCTAGTACCTTCTAGAATTTTAGTTGACATAGTTAGCATAGTTGAATTTATTATTTAAAAAATATTTTTTTTAGTTCCCGATCTAAGTTATCTTAGGCCTACTCAGTCCTGTAACATGCACTATTCCAAAAATTGGGTCAACCCATTCAACTTCTTTCAAAATCTACTAAAAAGGGGTTTTTATTGGGTAGAGATTATTTGAGGTGGTGAATTACTTATATAAGAGTGTGATGGAGGTTTAAAAGATTAGGGTAACATATAGGATAGTTTTGTATTATTTTTAAGTGGAGATATATGGAATAAAATTCTTGCAAAGTACCAAAGGTCTACCCACCCTTTTTATGATGCACCCTTTAAGGCATGCACTTAGAGAGGTTGAGACTCAATGAGTTCCTTGAATATAGAACACATCAATAAATTGATAAAGCTTAAAAATATTGTGTGTATACATTTTAATTTTTGGACATATTACAAAATATATTATCCCAAAAATAGCCTGTTCATCCCTTTCCACCATGATTTTTTAAATATAAGTTTACAATAATTTATAGAAATGGGGATCTGTCTCAACACATAAAGGAATTATTTGAATATTTTATTGGGTATCACCCTGAGTAACTTATCATGATTAAAATAATTATAATAATCCTTGTAAATATGATTTAGATTGGTTCTATTCTTTGCCTAAAGGATTTTTGCATAGATTTCATGAGCTACTTGACCTCTTAGTGATATTTTTCATAAACATTACTCAAAACACCAATTTTTCATGAATTTACCAAATCAATAAATAACCTAATGAATTAATTATAGAACATGTGATTAAATTCAAAATCATGCTTACCAAGACCTCACATGGGCTTCTTAATAGTGAGATTTAAAGCATATTCTCAAATAGTTTGTTTAATCCTCTTAAAGATGAGATTATATTTAGGTTATATGATTAATTTGAAGACCTATGTCACACATTGTACAATATTGAGATTAATCTTATGGATTAAAATGTGTTAAATTATACATAAATTTAATCAACATCTAATACTCAAAAATCAAGTGAAATCAACATTCAAACCCAAGACTAATGATGCACCTAATTTTCAACAAAAGAATGTTGTCAAAATTATTAATATAGTTTTATAAATATGTTATAGGATTAGATTTTAAAATTATAAATAGGGAATATAATTTACACCCTTAATAGATCCTCCTTATCGAAATTAAAGAGGACACTTGAATGCAATGTCATCATTTTTTATGAACAAATTTAGTGAGAAGTAACTCAAGAAATAATAGATGGTATAATTAAAATTTATTTTGATATTAACATTGTGACTCATGACACT